>CAJQUN010002313.1:0-28965 GCA_907163345.1 Haberlea rhodopensis | reverse complement strand
CTAGAGATTTTAGATGGCAATGATTCTGACTGTGTATTCTGCGGACTTTTGTATATAGGAGTCATACTTTTCTGTTTCATTATGTCTAAATCGCTTCGATCTTTCCTTATTCAAAAATGTGTTCAGGTTTCTTCAGGGACCTGAAACTGATCAAGCAACTGTTTCAAAGATAAGGGATGCCATCAGGGAACAAAGGGTGTTACAGTTCAGTTGATTATTATACAAAATATGGTTCGTTTAGCTCTGAATATATTATAGACTCAACTATACATCTTATTCTTCGTTAAATTCTCATCTAAACTTATATTTGTTAATATTAAACAATTTCAGGGAAGAAATTCTGGAATTTATTTCATCTGCAACCTATGCGTGATCAGAAGGTGAGATTTCTATTTGAATTGAGTTTTCTTGATGTGCAGTTGAGAAATTTAAGTCAATCACACCCAGATATGATTCCTTGATATTTCTTGGCATGACAGGGTGAACTCCAATATTTTATTGGTGTCCAACTAGATGGAAGTGATCATTTGGAACCCTTGAAGAACCGCCTCTCAGCGGGAACTGAGCAACAGGGCACTAAGTTGGTATACTGTTGCTGTAACTTTAGTTTTATTCTCCTTGAAGATAAGGCAGCATGCTCGAACTAATCTACACTCTGATTATATTATCCAAAAATCGTAAATTAAAAGAGGGAGACTGGTGGCGTTCATCTTGCACTCTAAAGAAAAGAATCAAGATAATATGACTTCCGCTAATTGTTGACATCATGTGTTATTTCTACTACGCTGCTCTAGCAAGAATTATTTAATTCTAATAGCTATTTCAATCCTTTCTAAAATCGACCTAAACTTAGCACGTTCTGGTTGATCATACTGCCAAAATAGTGCCATAAAACTACAAGTACATAGGAAGGGTGACACAGGCTTTGCAAATTTTCGGTCTTGAAACTGAACACTAATGAAGTGTAACAAATGAAGTATTTTTAGGTACCCTAACGTCATGATTTCCAAAAATCAATTGCGCCTCATAATCGTAGAGGCGATGTTAATTGACCTATTCTCTCATTCTGACTACAAATGATAAAGCAAGCATAAGTTTTGCATCATACAACGATTCTTTTGGTATTACCCTTATGTTCTTTCATTTAATCTTTTGTTGTCTTTCATTTTTAGTTCCTCAAGTTCAAGTTAATTATCATTGGCTGAATTTTCTTTACCAGGTCAAAGCTACAGCAGAAAATGTTGATGAAGCTGTTCGAGAACTTCCTGATGCCAACTTGGTAAGGTATTCTTTTCTCTCTATCCTTGAAATGCCGCCAATGATAAGCTTCTTATTAATATCTATGCATGTTAATGCATTTCAATGTGAATACATGGAAATAAGGTTTTTTTAATAGAGCGGGAAACATAGGCTGTTAAGATTGTTAACAGAACCTATGAAATACGATGTCTCGTGCTCTTTTTTGCTGATGCACAATATCTTGTGTCAATTTCAGAGACCAGAAGACCTGTGGGCTATGCATTCTCAACCTGTACTTCCGAAGCCCCATAAAAAGGATAGTGTTGAATGGGCATCAATTAGAAAGGTATAACAATGCGAACTTCAACTTGTTTTAACAGTTCAATCCAAGATGAAGGATGCGACTGACAAATCAACCAAATCTGGAGATGTTTTCTTCAGGCTTCTTTGTGAATAGTTAGAATATCACTATCCCAAAAGTTTATAATGTTGGAAGTTCGCTACAAAAAAAATTTATTTTATCACCGTTCATCCATCGGCCAAAGACTAGATAATGATGGCCCATAAATTAGTATCCATAGTGTACCCATGTTGGTGGGTTATTTTACAAGGAAATTCTATGGAATCATACATGACCAACTGATAGAAATTTAAATGCAAGTGTGTCTGTAATTGGGCTATTCCATTGTACAAGGACAAATTTTAAACAACACACAGAATGAAGGCCATTAATAAACACAATCAGGATTTATTTATGTGGTTTGGCTACTTGGCTTACATCCACTGTCATATGACCAAATAACTAGCTCTTATTCTCTTTAAGAATATTGAAAACGATGATCACCTCTTTATGTTGGGTGGAATGCATAACCTGCATAAAAATAGAGAAATTAAATCAAACCAAATATTCAGCCTCTCCAGGTATGGTTGGGCGGAATGAAGCTTCTTAAAAGTTGAGTTAACTAGGTAAAGTGCAGATATGTAGTTATTATTTTGTTATCTGTTAGCAAGTATCTTACATCTACTTCTCATTTTTGTAGATCATGGAATCTGGTGAAACTATTGGATTGAATAACTTTAAACCAATACGTCCTTTGGGATGTGGCGACACTGGAAGGTGATACAAGTGAAATTTATTTAAACAACTGTTTTTTTTTTTCATGAATACAGCTAGTTTTCAGTACTTGCACTCAGATACTTCACGCTGCTTATTATTAGGCTGGACTCATCAATGTTATGACAACTCATGTATCATATATCATGGTTGCTTAAGTGTTGGCTTTTCATTATATATGGCATCCTCCTTAAGAATGTACATGTCCTCTCAGTGATGACTTCACTTGAATTTTTCACTTACGCAAGCACAAATGTTTTTTGCAGTGTTCATTTGGTGGAACTAATAGGTAGTGGTCAACTCTTTGCTATGAAGGCAATGGATAAATCCATGATGCTTAATCGTAATAAGGTATAATAGTTGTGGGGCCCATGCGATTTAATTTAATTAATGATCAGAAGAGGCTCGTTTAACATTTTCAATTTTGTGGGCCAAAATCACGAGTCATCCTAAGAGTATTGAAAACAATAATAATAATAATAATAGAGGCTTAAGTACGGGAAATTCTTGCCGGGCATGCACCCACACACATATGCAAATATAGATACATACACATATGTATATATATGTGTGTGGATGCATGTACCAGAGCCTACAGCGGCTGTGCATGCAAGAATTTTCCCTCAAGTACCATATCACTATCACAGTAAATTATAAATCCATGCCAGCATACATGTCATGATATGATTATGCTGCTATGAGATTGTGGCACTTTCATATGCTATCCTACTCCAAAGGATACTGTTCATACCTGCACAGACACATACCAAGTGCACTGGCCTGTTCATTGCGAGACATCCGAATCTCTTAAATACTTCTTGGATCCATGGCTACTCTGTGCCCAAGTCCGTGGATAATCCAGAAGCTACTGGCCTCCAATTGTAACACATAGATACACATATTGAACGAGTTCGTGGCTACTGAATGATTGACACTTGAGAATACCACCACGGAGAATAGGTCCATGGTCAATACTAGGAGTACACGACACAGCGAAGGAAGGGTGAGGTCCATGCATAGTTTGGGGGTACACCTTATACTTTTTTTTATCAGGCAAATAAAATTAATATTAAAAAGAGTACCAGAGGTACTGAAATATTTAGTACAAAATTAAAGAAAGCCAAGAGCGCCTAAACTATACAGCTGAAAGACAAATAGACGATTTCTTAACCCAATCCACAAACGAATACTGAAATTTATTTTTCGCTTTTGTTACTAATCCATAACCAAGATCTGAAAATAATTAAGTCAATTAGAGTGTCCTCTGCATCCTTTGTCCCTCTGAAAATCAACTCATTGCGATATAACTAAATGGTCCAGATGCCCGTCTTCCATGTCGTCATCCACCCTTTTCTTCCCTTTTTTATGTGGCCATAACCCTTTGTGTTGTAACAAGTTTCTGTTAATACAAATTACAACAACAACAACTAAGTCTTTAATCCCAATGAATTAAGGTAGGCTACATGAATAATAGAGAGAATCAAGTCGGGTCGGACTTGGCCACCGAGTGCTACAACACTGGAATCTCGAAAGGAATGACCACTAAGTCTGCACTCCATATATTCCGTTTTAGACCTACTTAATATAAACTCTTTGATTCCAACGTCTCTCTCCATAACTCCAATTTGACATTTACCCATACCATTGCCTCTTCGATTACACAACATCATCAGCAAACGTATGTTCCAAGGTAATTCAGTCTGTATGTCTTTTGTTATCTCATCCATCACTAACAGGAAAGGACTCAACGCAGACAATTGATGCAATCCAATATGATCGAGAACTCACTTGTCAATACACGTGTGATCCTCACCTGTTGTCACTGCACACTACACTGTTTCAGTTGATCTATTGACTTCTTGTTGACTTTCCTTGATTATATTGACATACTTGATGTGGACTTTTTTCTTCATCAAAGCCCACCATAATATCTTCCTTGGTACTTTATCGTAGGTCTTCTCCAAGTCTATAAAGATCATATGCAGATCTTTACTCTTCTCACGATAGCGCTCGACAAGTTGACGAAGTAAATGGATAGCTTTAGTACTTGACCGTCGTGGCATGAACCCAAATTGGTTCTCCCGATACCCAAATTGGTTCTCCGATATCTTAACCTCCCTCCTTAAACGACATTCAATTATCCTCTCCAGAGCTTCATTGTGCGACACATGAGTTTTATACCACGATCTTGTTCTTATAGATAGGGATGAGAGTTCTCTTTTTCCATTCATTTGAAATTTTGTTATTCCTCCAAATCTTGTTAGATAGATCTGTTAGCCACTTTATCCCCGTCGGTCCTAAACATCTCCATACTTCAATAGGAATTCCATCAGGACCAACTGTTCTTCGTGCTTTCATTTTGTTCAAAGCTTCTTTAACCTCAGATTCTCTAATTCTGTCAGTAAACCCACGGTTTACATCATGTTAATGGATGTTAAGATCACCTAAATCTTGGCTAAAGCCACCGTTGAACAAGCTGTTAAATTAATTCTTCAATCTTGTTTTGGTCTTCATCTAACCAAGACTATGATTCTCATGTTTTATGCATTTCACTGCACATAAGTCTCTTGTCTTCCTCCCCCTCGCTCGGGCAATCATGTAGATATATTTTTCTGCCTCCTTAGTATCCAATTTATAATACAGTTCTTTGTAGACTTTAGCTCTCTAGCATCTCGAACCGCTGTCTTCGCTTCTTTTATGGCAAGCTTATAACTTTCAAAGGTTGCCTCATTGTTATTCTTCTCCAGCTCTCTGTAAGCATCCCTCTTGGACCGAATCTCCCATATTATCTACCAGACCTAGCACGTGTCCTGGCATATTATTTTCAAATTTTGGACTTAAAGCATTTAAAATGGATTTCAGATGAAACATTCGCGGGGCATTATACTATATGTCCATGGTTTGCGATTCATTCCTCATTAAACTTTTTCTTGAGTTGAACCCCATTTTAATTCCATTTGACCCATTGGGTTCTAGTCTAGTTTGATTGACTTATAGTGGCAAAGAAACTAAAACCCGAATAAGCAATTTCCTTATGTGTTTTGTATATGCTTGTTCAAACAGACCAACATCTTCTTACAAAATTGAAGTGAAATATGAATTCAGAATACATAATGTTAGAAGATATCAGAAATTTAAGAGAGAATTTAGTAGCATTGTTTCCACAAATACCTTTTTGAGTTCTCAAGTAGGCAATGTATTGTATCATCCAAATAGATGTACACGACACTTCAATATAAATAATTAATATGAAACTTGAAATCTAGTAAGCTTATTAGAAAATCAAAATCTCTAATTAAGAATGACATTTGTTGGGAAATAAATCAAAAGTTAGTGTCTTCATTTGTTAGATTTGATGGTAACAATAACCGTGTTTCAAACATGTACGTGTTATGATCCAATCAAATATCCCTTGTGATCTTAAATTTGTGCAGGTTCATCGAGCATGCATTGAAAGAGAAATTATCTCTCTCTTGGATCATCCATTTCTTCCCACTTTGTACACCTCTTTTCAGTTCTCTTTTTTAAAACTTGATTGATTGATCATATGTTATTTACATTCTTTTTTAGTGATGTAGTCATCAACAATAAAAGTGTGTAAAATGTGAAAACTAAGGATATCTTTTGTTTTACTTCGGATGTTTTCATACAGTCGCTTGTAAAAACACGATTTTGAAGATTCTATAGGGAAATGTAACACATATTTTGTTTTGTTTTTTAAAATGAAACATTTTAATTTTAGATGTCAAACCATGTTACATTGGCTTATTTATTTTTTTAGTAGCTCGTTGGATACTTATTTGGTTTGGGTTAGAGTATAAATTAATGATTGGGTTGTTTTTTAAAATAGTGAAAAGTTGAATCGAATAATTGTTGCTTAGGAATGTGAAGGATGGTGAAATGATTTTGGAGAAAATGAATTGAGAATGTGTTACGAACAATAAGGATCAATCAGAAGGAAATCTTAACAAAGATAGGGTCTATCAGAGATTCACCCACGGCAAATACTGCACCATATCTTGAGCTATTTCGAGATTTTGTTCTTCTAAATTACGATTTAATTTATTCTTATTCAGATTAGGATTTGGTTGTTTCAATTCAAGATTAGGTTGGACTCTTACAAGTTTATCCTTTTGTTTCGCTTTCATTAGATAAGGATTGGAAGTTGTTAAATAGGGACACGGACGATGAATAATATTCATTGAGATTTTGAGTTAATTCTCCATGTTAAACAAGGTTACTGCCTCGTTAATTATTCTTCCTTTAAGCACTCTTTTAACCATTAATTCACGCACACTCAGCAGCCATAGCGAAACAAGGGAAACATCCGAAACAACATGAGGAAATCACTACCTACTACGCGATCGCCCTATAACTCGATCCTACGCACGTAACAAAATGGCATCAGAGACAGGAGTTATGGCAAATATCCACGCGATTCATCATCAGTTATCCGAGTTCATGGCTTTATATCAGGCGGAACTCACGCCGAGACTCGACGCACTATCCCTTCACGTCTCGGGTTCACATGCGGACCCCAAGGTCAACCAACAGGAACCCCCAGAATCGCATGGCTCCCGTATGCACGATCAGCGCGGCTACAATGGTCACATGGAAAATCAATCAGGCCCCCAAAGATTTTAGCGCTTGGATCTTCCCCGATTTGATGGGCTATCTGACCCATTGGGTTGGTTAGCACATTCTGAATACTTCTTTCGACACCAACATACACGCAACATAGTTAGTCGAGTTAGCAACCTTCCATCTTGATGGTGACGTACATCTTTGGTTTCTCAAGTTAGAAGCCGATATCCCAAATCTCGCGTGGTAAGAGTTCAAGCATCACTACCATCTCCGCTTCGGGCCTCCGCTTAGCAGTAATCACTTAGGGGAATTGGCCAAACTCCGCCAAACAGGTTTAGTGGATGAATAGAAGCGCCGTTTTGAACAACTATCAACCCGCACTGGCCCTTGACTCGAAAACAGGAAGTGCAATTATTTCTAAGTGGGTTGCACGATACTATCGCCATGGGCGTTCATCAGACATCCACACTCACCGGGGCTATGAGTCTTGCACGTTTGTACGAGGGGCTACACATGCCTAGACGCATTGAGCCCACTCGCCGCGCACAATCGCAATCTGCTAACAAGACTCCATTCATTAAGTGTTTGTCTAAGGCGGAGATGGATGAGCGTCGTCGGCGTGGTTTATGTGTTAATTGTGATGAGTACACTCATCGTCATCAATGTAAGGAGTTGTTTTGGCTCGAAGGCATCGATGACCCACAGGATGCTGCGGAACCATGTCCACCCACCAAGGATGCGGTGGAATTTCATTACATGCAATCACAGGTTCTTGGCGTGCTCAAACGATGCAGGTGTTGGCCTTGGCGTGCTCAAACGATGCAGGTGTTGGCACGTTATGGAATACTTCTCTTCGCGTTTTAATTGATTCCGGGAGTACTCACTGTTTTCTAGACTCGTCCTTGGCCCACACAATGAGCCTGTCATACTCACAGCGTTCCGGCCTGGCCACCATTGGAAAGTTCTGGTGTTTGTCCTGCTACTGCTACTTCCTTACAATTGGGGGACGAAGTCTTTCCTATTGAATTTTATTTACTGAAGCTCGGCGGATTCGGGGCTGTTTTAGGTCTCAATTGGTTGCGTACTTTGGGCACCATTCAATGGGACTTCAATGTCATGCAGATGAAATTTTCAACTGGGGGCAAACCAATCACACTTCAGGGTTTGGGCATGCTATCAGGCTTTGCCACAGCAGTCTGTTCAACTCTTCTACCAACTCATGACCAGTGTGATTCAAATTTTCGGAATTATAAAGGGGCTTCCCCGCCCGCCCGATCGTTGTGTCATCGTATTGTCTAGAACAAGGTATTGATCCTGTTGGTGACCACCCCTATCGATATCCACATGCGCAAAAGGATGAGATCGAACGTCAGTGCTACAAGATGTTGGCAAAGGGCATCATTCGCCCAGCACCTCTTCTTCACCTGTCTTGCTCATAAAAAAGGAGGATGTTTCATGGTTTTTTTGTGTGGATTATATGTCTTTGAACGTTAAGACCATAAAAGACAAATTCCTTATTCCTGTTATCGATGAACTTCTAGACGAATTACATGGACCTCGTTTTTTCTCTCAAAACTCGACCTCCGTGCAGGATATCACCAGCTTCTAATGGACGTTACCAGCATTCCTTTCACGGCCTTCTGTACGCATCATGGACACTTCGAGTTCCTCGTCATGCCGTTTGGTTTGACCAATGCCCTCTCTACCTTCCAGGCCCTAATGAATTCCATTTTGGGGCTTATTTACGCAAGTTTGTGTGGTCTATTTTTATGATATTCGCACTTGGGTCTTTTTAATCTACTCTTCTCTCTGTCGTGTTCGACATTCTAGCCCAACAACGTCTCTTTCTCAAACGATCGAATTGTTATTTTGGTCAATCACGAGTGGCGTATCTAGGCTACACGGTATCCTGCGATGGGGTCTCTGTGGATGAGGAGCAATTTCGGCAATCTTGCGTTGTCCACAACCCCCACCACCCTGCGTGCACTAAGGGATTTCTCGGGCTCATGGGTTATTATCGTAAGTTTGTTCGTGATTATGGTATTTTGGCCGCCCCTCTCACATTCTTATTAAGAAAAACTGTGTTATGGTCAGACGAAGCTACACATGCATTCACCGTTCTAAAAAAGGCCCACACTTCAACCCATGTGTTGGCACTGCCCGATTTTTTCTCTCCATTCATCGTGGAATGTGACGCACCTGATTCGGCCTTGGGGCGGTATTACAACAAACCGATCATCCCATAGCCTTTGATAGCCACGCCCTAGCCCGACAACATCGTAGTCTTCCTCTTATGAAATAGGGCTCGCCAAGGCGATACTAAACTGGCACCCTTACTTTTGGGGTAACTCTGTTATTGTGAAGACAAATCACTACAGTTTTAAGTACCTTTTGGAACAGCGTATCACGACCTCTCCTCAGCAGTGTGGGATCAGTAAACTATTGGGATACGATTTCCTTGTGGAGTATAAGGCGGGTAAATCGAATACGGTGGCTGATGCCCTCTCACGGCAGCATGACGAGACGGCAATACTAACTGCTATGTCTGGTCCATCTTGGGACTTTCTGGGATCCATTCGCATCGAACATGCAGGGTCCGAGGCGATTCAACAAATACTCCGGGATATTCCCACATCCGATGCTCCTAGTCCGTGGTCTGCAGCTGACGGAATTCTTCTACACAAAGGAAGGATTTATTTGGCACCTCGTTCGCCCTTGATTCAGACCATCATACAATCAATCCATGATGCGCATCATGAAGGGTACCAAAAAACTCTTCGCCGCATCACCCGCGATTTTTTCTGGAATGGTCTTCGACAGGATGTCCGTACTTATGTCACTTCTTGCCTCACTTGCCAACGCAATAAAATTGATACACTATGCCCCGCGAGTTTGCTCCGGCCGCTGCCAATACCCAAACAAATTTGGGCTGATATTTCCATGGACTTCATCGACGGGCTTCCGTCACATCTCAAGGGAAATTAGTGTTATTTTTGGTTGTCGACTGCTTCTCCAAATACGTTCACTTCATCTCCCTCGATTCTCAAGTGGGTAGCAATGTTACAAATGATAAGGATCAATCAGAAGGAAATCTTAACAAAGATAGGGTGATTCACCCACGGCAAATAAAGCACAGTATCTTGAGCTATTTCGAGATTTTGTTCTTCTAGATTACGATTTAATTTATTCTTATTCAGACTAGGATTTGATTGTTTTCAATTCAAGATTAAGTTGGACTCTTGCAAGTTTATCTTTTTTGTTTTGCTTTCATTAGATAAGTATTGAAAGTTGTTAAATAGGGACATGGACGATGAATAATATCCATTGAGATTTTTAGTTAATTCTCCTTGTTAACAAGGTACTACTGCCTCATTAATGATTCTTCCTTTAAGCACTCTTTTAACCATCAATTCACGCACACTCAGCAGCCATAGGGAAACAAGGGAAACATCCGAAACAACAGGAGGAAATCACTAACCTAAGCTATCACCCCATAACTCGATCCAACTCACGTAACAGAATGAGGTGAAACATGTTTTTATTGTCGGAAAATGAAAATGATTTCTTAAAATGAAACTGAACAGGGCAACAGCATACAATTCTTGCTCTCCCTGTATTCAGTGAGTGGCTAGAATTCTAAAGTGTTCAATCGTATGGTCCTGTGTCACCCATCACAGGATCAACATATATTCATGGCTTCTTAGTCATGAATCGAGAGTTAAGTTAGATGATTTCAACGACTTCAGATGTACATATATTATATATTTGATCACAAAATTCTCATTTTGTGAATGAATTGTATAATATTGCTCAGTATTCAATGCATACTACAGTATGCATTTTTTATATTGTAAATCAATACTGCCAACAAGCTAACACATGCCACTTTGAGCTCATTTCTAGCATATCTTGGAGAATTATATTAGATATGTATACAAACCCATATAATTTTTGCATCCTCAAATAATAAGTTCATTTTAGACAATGTTCGGTTGATAGCTTCTTTGGAGGTTCTTTAGTTTCTTAAGAATTAAAAGCAGGCAAAGTTCAAAGTTCCCTCGAGCTGTGCAATTTTATTATGTAAACAGATGCAGCTAACTGTTTCAAACAAACAATTCGATTGACATTTTTGTAATTTGTGCTAGTTGAAAATGCCTGAGATATATTCTCTCTTTAACATGCCTTGTGCATCACCTTATCTCTTTAATTTGATTTTTAATATTTTTTCTGATATTCTTTACATTCTAACATGATATTTATTTTTTGTCCAGACACCTACACATGTTTGTTTGATAACAGATTTTTATCCTGGAGGAGAGTTATTCGCATTGCTTGACAAACAACCCTTGAAAATTTTAAATGAGGACTCAGCCAGGTAATTGTTTAAATGCTTAATAGAAATTACAGATAATGGATGTATTTATTTAATATGTTTGGCATAAACCTACATAGAAATGAATTACAACTTCATTCATGCCTTAATAAAAAATTCAGATTTCTTTATGGTCGTTTTTTTATGGAAAGAGATAAGTATGTATTTGGACCTATGGAATTGCATACTAGTAGATTGACTTGCTTACACCATGTCTAGCTTATAGAGCTACCATTGATTATAATGAATAGAAATTTGCCAATACACTCTTTCATAAATGTCTAGCACGTAGGTGTAATGCATATTGGAATATTTAGAGTATTTTGTTGTGAGTTAAAGGATGCTGAAAGTTGTACATAAAACTCTCCAGGTTTTATGCAGCAGAGGTCGTCATTGGCTTGGAATATCTTCACTGTTTAGGTATCTCGTGTTGTTAACAAAAATATAAATACAATGCATTTGTTGGATGAAGTTGTGTGAACCATGTATGCCAGAATTAGTCCAGGTTCTACAGTCCTATTAAGTCCCATTTTCAACTGGTATTCATAGAAAATATCTTGTTGCTTAGTTCAAGTTATTTAGTCCTCTCACCTCCCATCTTTCAGTTCATGTTTTCTATATCGGATCACATTCTTAATTATCGAATATATACTGTTTTACTTTCGAAGACTCTATCGCACTGTATTGCCATTAACAAACATTGGGGTTAACTTTACCTAGTCTCAGTGGCTGGTATAAAACATGTTAGTTCAGAGGCATGAGATGTTTCTGCTTGATTATTGATTGTAGATATTCATTACATTGTCCTATGTGGTCCATTTCAGGTATAATTTATCGGGATTTGAAACCAGAAAATGTTCTGCTCCAGAAGGATGGACATATTGTATTAGCTGACTTTGATCTATCATTTCAGACAACTTGCAAACCTCAAGTATGCATAACTGCTTATCTTGTTGGAACATTATTTTTAATATTACTACTACAAGTTTCCATTTATAACTCTCTTAAAATTCTGCACTGATCCTAAACTGATTGAGTTTTTCGCAACCATTGATTGCATTTGAATCTTCATCGGTCTCTTCAGGAGAAATCTTTCTGAAGGAAAGTAAAACGCTGTTTACCAGTTTATAGTTTTTATCTTCCGTAGTTGAGCATGGGGTTATACAAGGGTAAAAACCCAATATATTTGAAACGAGAAACATCTAGACTTTTTTTCTTGTGATCATAACCACTCTCTCTAAATGCGCGGTACGAAGATATGAGCTACTGTTATAGTTTATTCGTTATCTCGCAAACCCTGTTCCTATTAAATTCTTAAATCAATTAAGTTATTTTGTACTAAAAATCTTATTACTTCCAGGTTATAAAGCATCCTCCTCCGAAGAAGAGAAGCTCCAGGAGTCAACCTCCTCCAGTTATTTTTGCAGAACCAAGTACTCAATCTAATTCTTTTGTTGGAACTGAAGAATACATTGCTCCAGTATGGACTTTTCTGTGCTCTGGCTTTATTTGCTCATATATCCTTAGTTCACTGGCATGCTAAGAAATTTTTCATAATTCATGCTAACGAACTTAATTCTCGTTGTTACTTATTACCTACGAAAGAACGACTTTAACTGACTTCAAAGATTTCGATTTGATCAAAGTACATAGCAGGATGATTGATTTCTATGTTTGAGCATTATTATAATATATATGCATCAATAATATGCGGAGCTTCCATATAGTGCAAGTACTCCTGTTCAGTATTTAGGTGAATAGTAAACTGAACATCTTAAAGATGCCAATTCTATCTGATCAACAAGCCACTACTAGGTATCTAGTCAAGTTCTAAATATTATATTTTATTAGTAGAATGGTGTGCTGAGATTTACTTCGTAACAAGCTTCAGCTTGTTTCTTTTATAAGAATACATTTGTTTCTTCCTGTTGAAAAACATAGTTAGGACATTGGTCATATTCTGTGGAACCAAGCAACGGACAAAATGTGCAATTAATTATGACACCATAGTCATGAACTTGGAGGAAGTTTATGCTTTCACAAGTTTTTTTTCTTCATTTGGCATGACGATCATTGAGTATGAGATCACAAATTGTGCGATGAGGGTTCTTCATGATTTTATACAAAGATATATAAATGCAATCCAATGTTGGTGTCCATCCTATTAAAATGCATCTGATCACAACTGTTACAGGCCTAGGTTTCTAAGGGCTTAATGGGCCTAATTTATAGAAGAATCTAGATGTGCATGAGAGAAAGATAAATAGTGAAGGATAGAGAGGATGAGAGTGAGTTAGGTATTGAGTTGTTTTGCATGCTTGTGCATGAGACTAGCATTAAAGCTAGGGACATCATTAGGGCTGCTTATCGGATCAATCCGGTCCGATCTGGACAGGAACCGGTTTTTTTGAATTTTTTTTTCAAAAAATCGAGGAAATTGTTGCTTGGAGGTAGGAATGGCAACGTGGCGGGTATGAGACGGGTTTGGCCAATCCCAAGACCCGCCCCGCTACACATAAAACCCCGCCCCGCCCCGCTTAGACCGGCGAACCCGCGGTTTACCATCCCGCCCGGTTCCAGATTTTTTTTATTTTTATTTTTTAAAAAAAATTAGTTAGAAATCAATTTTGAAACACAAAAGTTGAGTTTTTGTGATTAAATTTCATGTTTTCTCTAGTAAATTTATAATAAGCATTGTAAAACTATCTTTAAGCTACTAAATATTTATTAATTTGCTCTTATTTCCTTCAAATGTCCAACTTCTTTAACATGAACAAATGAATTTTGATATAAAATTAAATAATGATACTTTAATGTTCAATCAAAGAAGTAAATGTATAATCAATATCAAATTTTTTTTTAAAAAATAAAAATGTATAGCGGGGTGGGTTAGGCCAATCCCAGGACCCCCCGCCGCCCGCTTCCAAACCCCGTTGAAGTGGGTCCAGACCCGTCCCGGAGGGGCGAGTTCAATGCGGTCCCGGGTTTGGACCCGTCCCATTGCCATCCCTACTTGGAGGGTTCGAACACGCGAACATCACCTTCTATTCTGCAGCTCTAACCAATTGAGCTAATGGCCTTTGTGTTTTTACAATAAACTCGAAATATTTATCTAAATAAAAAAACTTTTTTTTAAAAAATAACGGATCCTTTTCTGGTTCAGCCCGGAACCAGACCGTTTGGTCCGGTTAGCCCGGTTCCGGTTCCGAACCAGGCTAACCGGTCCGGTTTTGGGTCGGGTCCGTATTGATCCGGCCCGTTAAGCAGCCCTAGACAGCATCTTTTCGTTGCTGGGACAGAGGGTTATCCTCTGGGATTTTGTTATTTTTCTTTCATTCCAATTAAATTTCAGACTTCATTTCCCTCTATTTTCTGTGTTGCTTTGCGATCGTTTGATAGTGTCTTGATGCTTGTTCTTCAAATCAGTAGCCAAAATACTAGTAGCCTAACAACAACTCTTTTGGGTTATTTTGTCTTAAACTGTAGACAATACCAGTTACAAGATTTTAATTTTGTCAATTTTACTTTCTGAATATGTTCATGATCAGTTTTTTTCTCAAATTCTTTGATAAATTTTCTTGGAAATATATATTTTTTCCTTTCGTTAACAAGTTTTAGTTAAAGTTTTTTCAGAGCATTTGATTCAAAACTTTGATAATCAATATCATGGAGAGCGTTTACTGTGCTTCCAATCTTAATACTTATTCTGCTGTTGACTTGATTGCAGGAAGTCATTACAGGCTTAGGTCATAGTGGTGCTATAGATTGGTGGACCCTTGGTAAGCATGTGAAAATAAATGATTTCTGAATTACTTATTCACGGTGACAGATAAGAAAACTTATTTGGAACAATGTCACAACCTCTTTTCACACAATCCTAATTCTGATTGAACATAAAAAGGGAAATTTTGGTACGGGAAAGTGCCATGGGGTAGATCAAATATGAATTATCAATTGATGTGGAATATAATGTATCAATTGTGATGATACCCCTAAGGGAAATTGTCAGCATCAAACTAATCGATAAAGGATTTGCTAAATTGCCCCTAAGAACAACATCAAACTGTGTGATCCTTACGTGTAAAGAAACTGTGTCCGTGCAATAGTAACGGGTATTTTTGGTGAAATAAAACATTATGTAATATCTTGTCTTAGAAAAAATGATATATAGTTGTATGTGTGTAATTTAGGTTGAAAACTTGTAGAGTTTCCAGATTTTAAAGGACACTGCGAATTGAGTGTATCAATTGATAAGCATTTAAAGCTGTTTTCAAGAATTTTTTCAAGTCCTCCCACAAAAATCCATTCCATGATTTATCCCACAAAAAATTGGATATATTTTCCAAATTAGTTGACCTATAAAAAAAGATGTTCCTTATTTGTTTGAATAACTTCTACTTTGCTTCGTTATGTTTTTGGAACCGTTTGGACATTTTATAAATGTTCGACACAAGTTCATTTCTCTTTAGGACATTAATGTAATGGTTAACAATGATATAGGCTTATTTCTGACCTTCTAAAAATATTTTTGAAATTCAGGTATTCTGCTCTATGAAATGCTTTATGGTCGTACGCCATTCAGAGGAAAGAATAGGCAGAAAACATTTGCCAACATCTTGCACAAAGACCTAACCTTCCCAAGTAGCATTCCGGTAATACTATACTCTACTAGGCATGAGAATTGAAAAGGAGTTATGTAACTCTCGGTTTCTTAGATCTCTAATGATTTAACCATTGTGATTAAATACTTAGTCGTTGTTGTTGTATAGTGTATTTCCGATCACAGGTTAAGTAGTTATCTCCCAATCTTTGTACACTTCGTCAGGAAGTTTTGGAGAAATAAAGAAGTGAAAGGGACAACTCCACTAAAAAAATGAGAAGGTGACAATGTTTGTGTTGAAAGTTTTCGAATCAGAAGCTTTCCCAGGAAATTAGATAAGAGAGGTGAAATTGGTCCAGTAAGCTGCTTAACGAATTTTGGAAGATGCGATATTTATATTTTAGAAAAACTAAGTCGAAATTTTTGAATTTTTTTCATTTAAGAGAGGGAGATCACACTACTGCCCCCGGTTGGATTTGTTCCTGATTAAGAATAGATATGAATACCAAAAGCAGCACATTGCAATATTGCATGCAATGACCTTATTGAGTCCACTTCTCTGTTTTTTCTCTGTTTTTTTACTGCACATTTCAAAGCCACATAAGATGAACAATTTCACAATCAAGAAGTAATTATAACAAGCTAGATATAAGGGACGAAAGCTGCACTTCATTATCTATTTTCTAATGAAATTAGGCCATTATATGAGAATCAAATCGCTTAGACGAAAAACTGTATCCAGTTCTTGAAGTTGAAGTAAATACAAGAAAAAAAATTGCAGGTGAGTTTTGCTGCAAGGCAGTTGATTCATGCATTGTTAAATCGAGATCCAGGCAGTCGTTTAGGATCAGTTAGTGGTGCAAATGAGATCAAGAAACATCCTTTCTTCCGTGGAATAGCTTGGCCTCTTATTCGCTGCATGGTAAGAACTCCTCTCCAATTTTCGTTAGCTTTTACTATCATGTACGAGTTTAGAGATAAAAGCTATTACCTCAAGAAACGCTTTTTGCTCAATGGTTGTCACCTAAGCCCAACTTTGGGATGGTCTCTGTTTCGAGACCCATGTAACACAAAAGTTCCAGTCCCAAATGCTAAAAAAAAACTTTTTGTACGACATTTTTAAACATAAGTACACGTAATTTTCCTTTTTTTCTTCCTAAAGAGAAGCTGTATTTTTCCGTCTCCTTGATTTCAATTTTTTGAATGCGTTTAGAAATTTATGTGCAATTATGAATTTCTCCTTAGATAGGGTGAATTCGTAATGCATTTGTTCTATAGGGATCCATTTGTTATTGCCAAAACTAGATGTCAAAGTCATAATTAAACTATTCTATGGGGGATAAACGTAATTTTCTGTTGTAAATACAGCTTTTGAAAAAATACTATTTTCTTTTTTAAATCTTGTATGTATCCAAACACACTATGATAATAGCCATGAACACAAGTTGGTTATTGTATATCTCTTGCAGAGCCCACCACCCTTGGACGAGCCTCTTCAATTACTTGGAAATGAACCTAATGCAAAGGAAGTAAACTGGTCCGACGATGGAGTGCTTGTGCATCCGATGGAACTGTTCTAAAGGCATCAGCTAAAAATGTATATGTTATGAAGTCGTCTTCTTTTTGCTTTGCGGAGACTCTGATATTGATTTCTGAAAGCAAAAGTGCATGTATTGTTTAATTGTGAACTACAGGAGCTTTCGGATCACAATAGTGTATAGTTTCATGGATGCATAGAATCTTCTTGTGCTATTTTTTCCTCTCAAGATGAGACTGCAGCAATCTTAATTCCATTTTCTGGAAACGATTTTCATCTACAGAATTCACAATAAATGATAATATTTCATTTTCATGTTCTTCCCAAAACTCATATATATATATATGCTCTCCAAAATCAGGATCATCCACATATCATATTCTCCAATATAATATCCAAAACACATCTGACAATGTCTGAAATGTTACCAACTATGGCCTCAGACTTGATTTCTGTTTTACTTGCGTATAGTTTGATCCAAATTTGAAACAAACCTGGAATAATCCATATCATCTAAAACAACAGCTAAGTGTTGTGGGTTAGTGATCGGCACAAACTGCAAGAAAATCAACAGAAGATAATAAGGTTTTACAGATATTCCCAAGTCCCACTGAATTGATTGCATTAAAGTTACTACAACAATGGTGTCAAGACCATGAGCAGTGTCCCAACCACCACGAACCACTCCAATAGAAGGGAGAGGTGGTGGAGGATCAAAACCCTCCACCGCCAATGTTGCAATGAAAATATAAATTATGTTTTCTAATACCAATTAAAAAAAAATTATCAGCATTGTAAATATAGATTCAAACACAATTTTATCCAAGCTGCAAGATCGGGAGAACAAATTACTAGAAGGATCAAGCGAGCTCCACGAAAATCTTAGAACAAAAAACTCAGCCTCATAACACATGATGTGGCCACTCCAATCATATGACGTCTCATTGAAATGATATATCACCCCTAACAAATTGAATAGGTAAATAAACCTAGAGCAACTTTCAATTGTCTCAAATAGGAACTCAATATTTCAACCGACAATTATCAAGCTAAAGCATTGGATGTATAATCATAATGCGACTTCAAGTCTCTCAAAGAGGAATTTCTTATTCCAAGTAACATCACTCACCCTGAAACATTGGATGGGACATCATAATGGCACTTTCAAACTTCTCAAACAGGTATTAACCAGCGAAAGTTTAGTAGGCGATTTCTGTTTGTAATCTTTCTCCAATGCAACAGCTGAGAGGACTTGCAGATCTAAGCTCTCTTATCCTCCTTGTTACGCCGCCCTTTTGCCAGCTGCCCAATGGCAGAAGCACACTGAAACAACCACCTTATTTTTTCAGTTACGTATCATGGTTAGTTTAAAGAAAGGTACTACTAAAACTTTGTATGGCAAAGTAACTCCTAAATCATATACTACATGGAGTTACACGAACAATCAACCAAAAAAAAACAAAGATTTATAAAATTCATCCGAGACCGAGACAATACAAGATTTCAAGTGAAGAATGCTTAATAGTATTTTTGCATAATTTGACATAATGAATGGTAAAGAAGAGAGATCAGCATCGGCACAGGCAAAATCAAAATGAAGTTAAACAATAGCTAAATATTATATAATAATCAGTATTTTCATTTACATGAAAAACATATTGATAATTTACCTTAAAAATAACTCATAATTATATAAAGAAAAACATTTACTCAATTATATTACTATATATAATACATAGCAATAAATTTAAGATAACTTCATTTTTAGTCAAAATAATCACCTCAAATATGGAAATCACAATCTATTTATTTTTTGAGCGGCGGTAGTGGTTTCTAATAATTACATAAAAATAGTTAATACAAAACAGTTGCATATAATTATAGCTTCGCTTTTGGTCAAAATAACATATAAAACTGCAAATGCTTTTATCTTACTTTTTTCTATGGAGGGGAAGGAGCTATGTTCATATGGTTGATGCTCCTCGCTCAAACACATTTGCAAAACTATTTACATATCAAATAGATATGTATACAGAATTATTATATTTAACAAAAAAGGACTCTATTCTAATTCAAAAGATAACTTTAAATATCAATTTCACAACATACACGCCAAATTCATAAAGAATGGTTTTTTTTTTTAGGGGAGAGGAGAGGACTCGAACACAAGACCTCTTACATTGGGAAATAGATGACAACCTAAAGCCTTGTTGTCCAATTTCAGAAAGAATGTTAGACGCAGAGGGTTAAGTGATGCATCAGATTGCCAAGAAAACGATAGGTCATGTGACCTACAGTACATGAAGAAAATGTTGGGTACCGTGGAATGATCTAAATCATTTGGGCCATGTCTCTTTATATATATACATTTTATTTTTATTTTTTTTGGAGGGCGTTAACGAAAGAGAACGCTAACGAAAGAGAGTCTAACCAGGCATACGCCAAAAAGAGCTCGAACGTTCTTGCCACCAGTTAAATCTATGGTAGCTGCGTAATATTTCTTCGCTGCTTGAAGATTTTCAAGTCCACCAAGTGTATAGAGCACCTAGTTGAGCCAGAAAGATACAAGTAACAAGTCATTCCATCAAGTGATCATAGCTGTACCACATGCAAAAACAACATATAAAGCAAAATTTCAAAAAATTTGCACAATCTATAAAACTTCCTGAATGAAATATCAAGAAATAAATGACCCTTGCAGCCTCAGTACAAGTATTAACAGACAGAATGGTCAAAAAAAGAAATTTTAAACAAAATCAAAGTCTCATGAACAATTTCAAATAACAGATATTTTCATCGCTTACATCAAAATACTTATTGCCACTTCAAAAATGAAGTAAATTGAAGTTCTGAAAATATTCATCCAGCTTCTAGCCTGGAGGGATGACTATGGGTCAAACTCCTTTAAATCGGCTATTTCACTTTTCAGCAATTGATTTCAGGAATCGGTTTCAGTATATATTGTGTACAATTAACAGAGACACATCATTCTGCACAACGACACATGCAATGGATACAACTCAATCAGATCCATATTGAAGTTAGTTGTGGATGAAATCATTATGGTTACAAGGTAGGCTCCAGACATCATTCATGCCATTGTCCATTCTGACCCAATAATTGGGATATATATATTGGCCCTTAAAAAAAATGTTTAAAAATTAGATTCATCTAGATAGAGCATCAATTATTTTCCAATGTGTCTTAATAATGCAATCTAGGTCCTAGAAAACTGTGACTTTCTCATATATAGAGAAAAAAGGTTTCTACCTAGCCCCTATTTATTCCTTTTTTCCTAATTGCACTAAATATTTATGGTGCAAGCATGCATGTTTGATACCAAAAGTAGCATCACACAAAAGCTGCTCTCAATGATGTTGCTATGTTCTCTCTACAGTGTCATTCATTTTAGTGCATCTAAACCTCAACTCTCTCTCTCTCTCTCAGTGCAAAGAATAACAAAAATCCATAGAAAAGCTACTTACATCAGCATATGCAAGGTGATACAATGGAATTGTTGGCTGAGCTAAGATCAGTCAGTTCCTCATAGCAGAATGCAGCTTGCTTATACCTAGATTGTAAGCAGATAAAAGAACATAAAACAAGAAATCAATCATTGCTTATGCATTAATAACTAGACGACCGTAGCAACTCGTCTGGAAGACAAGATTCCCCTCCCTACATTCACTACTACCTCGGGAAGAGAAAATGGAAAGAATAAGTTACATTTGTAGAGAGACGTATATTACAGCTAGACTGAACTTAGCAATTTGTCTGGAGGACAAGATTCTCTCCGTACATTCATTTCTACCTCAGGAAAAAAAGTGGAAAGAATAAACTTACATTTGTAGAGAGACGTATATTTCAGCTAGTTCTCTCCATGCCTCATGATCTGCCATGAATCTGGAAAATGGTCAAAACTCTCAATTATACAATTTGAGACAATTGTCATATTACTCAAGAGTCAAACTTTTGGCATCTTATTTACATTTCAAGATACTTGTTGAGCCACTCAATTGCCCCAGAAAGATTGCCTTGTGCCTTCGCCATTGCCACCCTCCTTTTGTGTACTACCTGAATATTTAAATCATGAAAACCATTAACATGCATGTGCACTCTTCCTTTCAAAACAACAACCAAGAGAACAAATGTTTTCTACAATAATAAAGGAACTTACTCTCACTTAAAAAATTATCCAATATATAATTACTCTCTTCACCAACCTGATCGACTTGATTATCTTCTAACAGACTCGTGTAAGCCTCTTCGGCCTCTGACCATAACCCCTTGGCTTCAAGAAACATTGCTTCTAGCCTACCTGCAAGTGAAAAAAAAAAAAAAAAAGAACCAATATAAAACAAAACAAAATCACAAATTTAAACGCAAATAAAATTTTAGAAAGCATGATGAAAGAAAACAGCAACTACTATAGCTTCTTGTACACTATGCACATGATTACTTCAATTTTCATCTCCCTCAAAATTGCCAAAGAATGGGCAGTAGCTCCTTTAAAATTGAACAAGGTGGGGACTGGGGACTGGTGTCAAGCTGAAAAATAAGATTGGAAAATACATCTTCAGCAAATAACATGGAGACCGCTAAGTGATAGCTCCATCCAACTTTATTAGCAATATTGATACAATACCATAACCTTTCACTCTGATGCACAACATAGAACTTGAGCCATGCAAATTGATGTGGTATGATGCTTAAGCGGTTCTGAAGTAATAAATTCATATGCGCTATTTGACCCAATGTTCCAAAAGAAATGACAGACTAGATGTTTTGTTCCCTCTGTAAGGGAGAGGGGAAGGGAATGACTATTCAAATCCTTAACCTGGAGAAGAATTTGACAAACCTCTAAAGTTGGTTGGTGTTTTACCAGGGAGATGAAAAAAAATCCCTTTGTTTTGGAAAACAAAAACATTCAAGGGAAAAAATAAATTTATTGAACCTACTCTTTCTACTGCACAAACATAAAGAAAAAGAATGGAAGAAATTGAGGGGGAGTTCACGAATCCGGGAGCATGCAATATGGAAGTAAAATTTAATAATAGAAATAACTTGAAATAATACAAATTCTTGCCTTTTAACTCGGTGTATTAGCAGAACTAACGGTTATATAAGACAAAATGCTGCAACTATTGAGCAATATTATGAACGACTAACCAATTCCTAGAAACATACAAAAGCACATACTATCTGCAAAATTATTTCAACTCACCAACCCTTCTACTCCCAGGAAACTTTTTCTTTAAGACCTTTATGCAATCCTGCAACAAAATTTATGAATAAACACATCAATTTCATGAAAGAAGTAGAAGAGTTTCAAAAGACAGCAACACATAAAATACAGGGGTCAGTGTTTCAGAACCTCAGTAAGTACAATTACAAGCAAAAACACAAAATACATGCCATCATAGGAGCCTCACTAGCCTCTCAATTCTTGTTTATAAGAAGTGAAATGATGAAGTCGGATATATAAATCAATATGTTGTGACTAGACTTGCCAAGGAAATCAGGTAAGTCTTCACTTTTACTAGTAACTGAAAGTTTATAAAAATAAGCCGGTTAGTGGCACCACACTCCAGAGCGCACTAGGAAAAGACTATTTCCCCCCCCCTTTTGCCCCCTGCACATTCCTATATTTTCCTTAAAGAGAGGTAAGTCTTCTCTAACAACACACAAACAAGAGTTAATAACACTAAATGATGAATTCCATTCTCACATGGGGGTATATACTTCAATACAGCAATAAGAATAAAAAAGAAAGGTTTCCATAAAAATATTCAATGCCTTGAGAAACCATCAATTTTTGTACTAGTAGCAACCATACATTTTGGACTCTGAGCTCTCACTGATATCCAAAACACGCCTCTAGGAGCTCAGATGCAATAAATGGCTAGCATAACTACCGCAACAGCAAACAGTTTGAGGGGAAAAAATTTGCATGTATAAGTTGCCAAAACAAGAAATACACACAAGCCAGGAGCATTGCATGATCTCCTGAATTTAATGGTTTGCATGCAAAAAAGTATTCAAGTTTTACAGGTGAAAAAAGATCTACCTTTGATAAATCAAGCAGATGGCAGTCCATGGCTGCAATAGAAACTTGCTCGTATAAAGTCCATTCTACATCATTTAGACAAGAAGAACAAACGAAAAGGTATCAATCAAAAGATATGTAGCATACAGAAAGCAAATTATGAAACCATATCTTTTAAGCAAACATGAAGTCTAGTTAGCATGATCATACAAATATTCTAGTAAGGAGTTGAAAATTGGTATAAAGATGTGCTTCAGTACATCAGGAATGAACCACATGAGCCAGTAAATTTACTTCAACTTTCAAGTTTCGATTGGAAAGAGACTTGAAGCATTTATAAATTTCTTTGATCATAGACATTGGCCAAGAAGCATGCTTGAGCAAAAAAAAAAAATAATTGAAAGTAGGGCATTACTGCCATTTGAACAAAACATAAATATTTTGAACCACACAAGAAATGCGAGTAGCTGTTAAGTATCTTTGCCTTGGATCTCGTTATGGGTCCTTGAATCGAAAAATCCTTCAACTCGGACGTATTAATCTTATTTGATTTACGGCCTTGGCGACCTATGTGTTGATAGATGGTTGAGGCTCGAATTGAGAACCTCCGATCTAATGTAACAATTTGATTGAGCAAAACAAAACTTATTTTATTCATCTCTTCGTGTCCCTTAAATAACAAAAACCAAATCCTAAAAGATAGCAACAAAATTAAAAATCAAATCCTAAAGATAATTTCAAAATAAGAAAATCATTCTAAACCTAATCCACGAAGAGATAACACTAAATCTTATTATCTTCTGGGATCATGCCTATCCTTGATTCTTAAATCTCCCATGTTTAAATCTTTGATATACGATATCTACTGGCTGGATGGCGTGGACTCTGGTATGGATGGTGTGGACTCCTTCTCTGGAGATTGAGATTCTATTGGTGATATTTTATCCATAACAGTAGCACATTCCAAAAATAAAAAAAAATATCAGTAACGAAGTGAGTCCTCATCTCTGCTCAACATTAACACGTAAAAGAAGCTAAATTTCAGGAATCACGGAAACAAACTGTACAATACATGACTTATCTCTTGTAAATGTTCAAATTTCTAGACCACAATATTTCTTGTTTAGTTTCAAGAACAAGATGTGAGTGTTTATGTTAATATTAGAATATAAAAGCAGAAGAAACGTAACAGTCTAGAATATGCATAGAATACAAAACTATCATTCACTACCTAAGTCTATAAAGATATTCATGATGCTTCATAGCAAACAGAATACTTTTCTGATAGTACAAACAAAGAATATCAACCTCCACTTAATAAGATCTGGATCTGAAATCATGAACTTTGCTTGTTGTAAGAGCTTCACCGTTCATTGACATTACATCACATAAAATTTAATAGTAAAAATATCGATTGAACACGGTATCACGGATATAAACATTTCCCGAAAGAATAAGCAAGAGGGTCATTCAGTAAATTTCATGAAAACAATATTTCCAACTGCTGACGCACCCAATCTCAACTTCAAAAACATGGAAAGAGGTATCTTTGATTCTTAACAAGAGCTGCAGTAACATGATAATAGAGATTTTGGTTGACGATCAGAACTCCACTTCTTTTTTCTAATTCTCGCACATGAATCGACTTAAAGTAAATAAAAAGCATTCATTCTAAACTTCAATCAGACCTTAAATTGGTTAGAAAACATAAAATACCCAAAACCCAAATCACCAAAACTCTTGAATATTTAATATATATACACCTTCGGGGCCAAGAGCAGATCTCTTTTTTGGTCGTTAAGAATGGGGACGCCGTGCTTCAAGACTTTATCAGAGCGGCGGAGCTTGAGCTTTCTGACGAGGCAGATGTACTCCCATGCGCCTCCTCCTCCATTATCCACTTGGTTTTCCAATCTATTCAGTTGTTCCTCCTCTGTTTTGCTCACCATCGCTGCTACTATGTATCAATTCTTCTATTCCCACTCACACTCTCTGTTCATATACGTGTGTGCGCGAGTCGGCAATGGCCAAGTTGAAGCCGGCAGGATATTATTTGGATCTGGTATTGCGGAGAGAGAGCAGCGGAATCCCACTCAATGATCAAAACATCGATGAAATTGAGTTTTTATATTTTCTGTTTATTCACACTTTGGTCCTTCAACTATGCTCCATACCCACTTAAAACCCTTATAATTTTAATTACTAGTCCTCCGATATTATTTTCATAGTAAATCAAAAGTTAGGAACATCGTGCTTCCGACTTTGGAGGTTTGATTAAAAACCGCCACTCTTTGGGAAGACTTATGTTAGAGTTTTAAGGTGTACGGAAAAAAATTTAGCCCCTCCTCTATCAAAAAAAAAAAAGTTATATATAAGTTGTGTAAGAAGAATATATGATCTTTTTATTTAGCAGGAACAATAACATGCTTTATCAGTAGACATATCTTTCGTACAAAAATAAAGTAGAATACTAATTTATACTAGAATTACACATCTTAAAGTTTATATTACATTTGACTATTGTTTGATGATCATTTATTACTCAATTCACGAGCTAGTGGCAAATAATCTCATTGTGGTTTGCCAAATAGGTAAATTATCATCTTGTGGTTTGAAAGGCATTTTACCCCCTGTGGTTTACAAAATGGGCAGTTAACCCCCTGTGGTTTGTGGAAATAGGCATTTTATCTCCTTATAGTTTGTAATATGTGTGAAATACACCCTACACATAGGGGTAAACCGCTTATTTTGTAAACCACATGGAGGTAAAATGCATATTTTCACAAATCACATGGGGTAAAATGCATATTTTCAAAAGACAGATGGGTAAACTGCCTATTTTGCATACACAGAGGTAAAATGTATATTTTCAAATCACATGGGGTAATTCGCTTATTTGGGAAGCCATCAGAAACCCCTCAATTCACAATCAACCCATCAAAACAGTGTAACAACTTGAGAAATCACACGTGTATGATTTATGAGTTTTTTTTTAGTGTAACAACTTGAGAAATCACACGTGTATGATTTATGAGTTTTTTTTTTTTTAACATTATGATTTATGAGTTATGACGTGGATTCCAAACATTGGTATAGTTTATAACCTACATAAGAAGAAGCAGAATTCTAAGGTGTAAACGCTAGAGAGTTTTAGCTTAATAAAATTTTTGAGATAGGCACTTGAGATTAGTTTGGTC
The DNA here is from genome assembly GCA_907163345.1 of Haberlea rhodopensis. Lineage (NCBI taxonomy): Eukaryota > Viridiplantae > Streptophyta > Magnoliopsida > Lamiales > Gesneriaceae > Haberlea > Haberlea rhodopensis. The sequence goes on along the minus strand of CAJQUN010002313.1, from coordinate 2,276 downwards.
ACGTGTTTACAATATTTTTCACTAAAACTCTTTCATGTTTTAGCTGTAGAATACTTGCAAAAACCATGTGTTGATATTGATCACCATGAAAGCTATGTTTTGATAAATTATAAACTATGCACAAAATTTACTTCGCCCAATTGCTTGAATAAATAAGATATATAATTATGGTACAATATAAGTTATAAGTTAAGCATGTCATCAAGAATTTCTTTTTTTATATCAAATGGGGAGAGACTGGTTTACAACGAACTCGAACCCGGTTTAATCTCATTTTGGGATAGTGACGAACAATAGCTAGGCCTTTGGTGTCGGTTGATATATGTTCTGGATCCGAGTAGATGATGTCAATTCCGTATTGAGTGATAGAATTGGTAATATTATTTGAAGAGAATAGCTTTAAATTTCAAACATATTTCTTCCCTAGTATTGATTTGACAGCAAACAATGGTTGGTTGGGTTTTTTAACAAAATAACCCATCTTTTAATTCAACCCATAAATTTAACCCAATTTTTTTTTTTATAAATAAACTAACCTAAGTCGCCATCTCAGATGACGACAATCGCCAAATTCTATTAATGTCGCCATCTGAGATGGCGACTACATAAATATTTTTTTTAATGTTGTCGCCATCTCAGATGGCGACAACCAACAAAAATTATGTTAATGTCGCCATCTGAGATGGCGACATCATAAAATTTAATAAAACCCTACCTTCATTCTTACACGGCCGCCGCTTAACAATTTCCTTTGCAAAATTTTCGTTTCTTGTGTTTTGAGATAATTTTGTATCAAAATTATTTAAGGTATGTTTTTTTATTTTTGTTATGCTTTAATTTTAGATAAATTATGATATTTTATATATAATCGTTTGTTTGATTTTTGTTATTGTTTGATTTTAGATGAAATATGATTTGAAATGTAAATTGGGAATATATGTGTTGTGGGTTAATATTTGACGACAATGTTGGTTCCGGTGGGTGGGGTGCAAACCAACGTTTTTTTAAGTATCTCCGGCGGCGGCGGCTAAAGGCAGACTGGGTGGCTTTCGGCTACGTGGGTTGGCGGTTGTTGACTGTCGTTGTGTGACGGCCGTAAGTAGTCGGCGGATATTGTTTGTAATGTTGATATTAATGTTTATAATTTTTTGTATTATATTTCAGGATGGATCAAATGAGGCAACCAGGCCCGATAGACACACATCTTTTGTCATTGCAGTCTTCACATCGATCCGAGGATGTATGGGCAGGTGATATGGATAGCATACTGCGTGTGAGAAACCCACATAGCTATTTTTGAGATTTATATCCACTAGATATACGTGTTGTTAATTTGTTGCACGTGATATGATTTTATGGTATATAGGTGTGGTAAGATTGAGCTTGACATGCATCTTATCACGGCTTTAGTTGAGAGATGGTGCCGTGAAACACATGTTGGGATATGCCCTAACAAGTCATTAGATGATTGTTTATGACATACAATGTATTATGATTTTATGAATGGCAAATCATTATTATATATTATTCGAATATCTGTGCAATATGAATTGATATATAAGTTAAAGTCCTTAGAATAATATTGTATTATTCTTAAAGATTGTCCCTAGTCAAGTATTATCATGAATTGTGATAATGATAATGCATTGAGACTAGTATGTGTTGATTGTTGTCTACCTAAATAACCGAGTCTTTGGCGATTAGCCAAAGCTAACTCAAGATTAGGTGAAATATGGATCTTGGCCCACTAAAGGTTTCGAGGGTTGATAATTTTAAACAAAATAGTGGGAGTGTCATTTAATATAAGACCATATTAAATGATTAAATCATAAACTTATTTTGCATATTTATATTGTAGATATCCATGGCAACTAACAACATAACAAGCACATTATCACTGCGATCGGTCCTTGAGAAGGACAAATTAAATGGGACAAATTTCCTAGACTGGTATAGGAACTTGAGGATAGTCCTCAAACAAGAAAAGAAGCAATATGTCCTAGAGGAACCCTTACCTGCTGAGGAACCTCCCTGACGGCTGCTAAGGCCGATAAAGATGCTTACAAGAAGCATCAAAATGACGCACTTGATGTTGGGTGCCTTATGCTTGCCACCATGAACTCTGAGCTTCAGAAGCAACATGAGGAAATGGAGGCGTTTGATATGATCGAGCACCTAAAGCAATGTACCAACAACAAGCAAGACAAGAGAGGTATGACGTCTCTAAAGCGTTATTCCATGTAGAATGGTAGAAGGAAGCATGAGTTGGAACTCAT
>CAJQUN010002312.1:0-28979 GCA_907163345.1 Haberlea rhodopensis | reverse complement strand
TCATTCTTCCAACCAAGAAAATTATGTACTCAAGACACATACTCTTATAATTGCACGAATAGAAAATTTATCAAAAAATCAAAAAACTCCGAAATTGTTAATTTCTCAAATACTATTCGAACCAAGAAAATGATATACTCAAAACTATACTCAATATTCGCACGAATCGAAATTTATCATAAAATCAAAAACTTACGTAATTTCTGAAAATTTCTCAAAACCTTCTTCCAACCAATATAATTATGTACTCAAACACATACTCTTATAATTGCACGAAAAGAATTTATCAAAAATCAAAAAAAACGTCGTGAAATTTGTTAAATTTCTCAAATACTTATTCGAACCAAGAAATGATATACTCAAAACAAACCTATACTCAATTTCCACGAAATCGAAATTTATCAAAAAATCAAAAACTTACGTAATTTCTGAAAATTTCTCAAACCCTTCTTCCAACCAAGATAATCTGTACTCAAGACACATACTCTTATAATTGCACGAATAGAAATTTTATCAAAAATCAAAAAAAAAACGTCCGAAATTGTTACAATTTCTCAAATTTCTCGAATACTTATCTAACCAAGAAATGATATACTCAAACATATACTCAATATTCGCACGAAATCGAAATTTATATCAAAAAATCAAAAAACTTACGTAATTTTCTAAATTTCTCAAACCCTTCTTCCAACCAATATAATTGTGTACTCAAGACACATACTCTTATAATTGCACGAAATAGAAATTTATCAAAAATCAAAAAACGTCCGAAATTGTTAAATTTCTCAAATACTTATTCGAACCAAAAATGATATACTCTAGACATATACTCGAATATTCGCCCGAAATCGGATTTATCAAAAAATCAAAAAACTTACGTAATTTCTTAAAATTTCTAAAAACCCTTCTTTCAACCAAGAAATTATTTACTCAAGACACATACTCTATAATTGCACGAAAGAAATTTATCAAAAAATCAAAAAAAACGTCCGAAATGTTAAAATTTCTCAAATACTTATTCGAACCAAGAAAATGATATACTCAAACATATACTCGAATATTCGCACGAAATCGAAATTTATCAAAAATCAAAAAACTTACGTAATTTCTGAAAATTTCTCAAAACCTTCTTCCACCAATATAATTATGTTACTCAAGACACATACTTTTAATTGCACGAAATAGAAATTTATCAAAAAATCAAAAAAAACGTCCGAAATTGTTACAATTTCTCAAATACTTATTCGAACCAGAAAGAATACTCAAACATATACTCGACTTATTCGCACGAAATCGAAATTTATCAAAAAATCAAAAAACTTACGTAATTTCTGAAATTTCTCAAAACCTTCTTCCAACCAATAAAATATTTACTCAGACCATACTCTTATAATTGCACAAAAAAAGAATTTTATCAAAAATCAAAAAACTTAAGTAATTTCTTTTCTTCGAAAATTTCTCAAAACCTTCTTCCAACCAGAAACAAATGTACTCAAAACACATACTCTTATAATTTCACGAATAGAAATTTATCAAAAGATCAAAAAAAAAACGTCTGAAAAAAAATTAATTGTTTGTTAATTTCTCAAATACTTATTCGAACCGAAATGATATACTCAAACATATACTACTCGAATATTCGCACGAAATCGAAATTTATCAAAAAATCAAAAAACTTACGTAATTTCTGAAAATTTCTCAAAACCTTCTTCAACCAATATAATTATGTACTCAAGACACATACTCTTATAATTGCACGAAATAGAAATTTATCAAAAAATCAAAAAAACGTCCGAAATTGTTAAAATTTCTCGAATACTTATTCGAACAGAGAAAATGATGTACTCTAACCTTTCTCAAAAACCTTCTTCCAACCAATCTAATTATGTACTCAAGACACATACTCTTATAATTGCACGAAAAAATTTATCAAAAAATCAAAAAAACGTCCGAAATTGTTAAAATTTCTCAATACTTATTCGAACCAAGAAAATGATATACTCAAAACATATACTCGAATATTCGCACGAAATCGAAATTTATCAAAAAATCAAAAAATTACGTAATTTCTGAAAATTTCTCAAACCTTCTTCCAACCAAGAAAATATTTAATCAAGACACATACTCTTATAATTGCACGAAAAAGAAATTTATCAAAAATCAAAAAACGTCCGAAATTGTTACAATTTCTCAAATACTTATTGAACCGAGAAAATGATATACCCTAGACATTTCTCAAAACTTCTCCAACCAATCAAAATATTTAATCGAGACAAATACTCTTATATAATTGCACAAAAAAAATTTATCAAAAAATCAAAAAACGTCCGAAATTGTTAAATTTTCTCAAATACTTATCGAACCAGAAAATGATATACTCAAACATATACTCGAATATTCGCACGAAATCGAAATTTATCAAAAAATCAAAAACTTACGTAATTCTGAAAATTTCTCAAAACCTTCTTCCAACCAAGAAATTATTAATCAAGACACATACTCTTATAATTGCACAACGAAAAAGAAATGATCAAAAATCAAAAAAACGTCCGAAATTGTTAAAAATTCTCAAATACTTATTCGAACCAAGAAAATGATATACTCAAAACATATACTCGAATATTCGCACGAATCGAAATTTATCAAAAAATCAAAAAACTTACGTAATTTCTGAAAATTTCTAAAACCTTCTTCCAACCAAGAAAATTTTTACTCAGACACATACTCTTATAATTGCACACGAAATAGAAATTTATCAAAAAATCAAAAAAACGTCCGAATTGTTAAAATTTCTCAAATACTTATTCGAACCAAGAAATGATGTACTCTAAATATACTCGAATATTCGCACGAAATCGAAATTTATCAAAAAATCAAAAAACTTACGTAATTCTGAAAATTTCTCAAAACCTTCTTCCAACCAAGATAACAATGTACTCAAGACACATACTCTTATAATTGCACGAAATAGAAATTTATCAAAAAATCAAAAAAACGTCCGAAATTGTTAAAATTTCTCAAATACTTATTCGAACCAAGAAAATGATGTACTCTAGACATATACTCGAATATTCGCACGAAATCGAATTTATCAAAAAATCAAAAAACTTACGTAATTCTGAAAATTTCTCAAAACCTTCTTCCAACCAAGATAATTATGTACTCAAGACACATACTCTTATAATTGCACGAAATAGAAATTTATCAAAAATCAAAAAAAACGTCCGAAATTGTTAAAATTTCTCAAATACTTATTCGAACCAAGAAAATGATATACTCAAAACATATACTCGAATATTCGCACGAAATCGAAATTTATCAAAAAATCAAAAAACTTACGTAATTCTGAAAATTTCTCAAAACCTTCTTCCAACCAAGAAAATTATGTACTCAAGACACATACTCTTATAATTGCACGAAATAGAAATTTATCAAAAAATCAAAAAAACGTCCGAAATTGTTACAATTTCTCAAATACTTATTCGAACCAAGAAAATGATGTACTCAAGACATATACTCGAATATTCGCACGAAATCGAATTTATCAAAAAATCAAAAACTTACGTAATTTCTGAAAATTTCTCAAAACCTTCTTCCAACCAAGAAATTATGTACTCAAGACACATACTCTTATAATTGCACGAAATAGAAATTTATCAAAAAATCAAAAAAACGTCCGAAATTGTTAAAATTTCTCAAATACTTATTCGAACCAAGAAAATGATGTACTCAAAACATATACTCGAATATTCGCACGAAATCGAAATTTATCAAAAAATCAAAAAACTTACGTAATTTCTGAAAATTTCTCAAAACCTTCTTCCAACCAAGATAATTATGTACTCAAGACACATACTCTTATAATTGCACGAAATAGAAATTTATCAAAAAATCAAAAAAACGTCCGAAATTGTTAAAATTTCTCAAATACTTATTCGAACCAAGAAAATGATATACTCAAAACATATACTCGAATATTCGCACGAAATCGAAATTTATCAAAAAATCAAAAAACTTACGTAATTTCTGAAAATTTCTCAAAACCTTCTTCCAACCAAGAAAATTATTACTCAAGACACATACTCTTATAATTGCACGAAAAAGAAATTTATCAAAAAAAAAAAAAACGTCCGAAATTGTTAAAATTTCTCAAATACTTATTCGAACCAAGAAAATGATATACTCAAAACATATACTCGAATATTCGCACGAAATCGAAATTTATCAAAAAATCAAAAAACTTACGTAATTCTGAAAATTTCTCAAAACCTTCTTCCAACCAAGAAAATTATGTACTCAAGACACATACTCTTATAATTGCACGAATAGAAATTTATCAAAAAATCAAAAAACGTCCGAAATTGTTAAAATTTCTCAAATACTTATTCGAACCAAGAAAATGATATACTCAAAACATATACTCGAATATTCGCACGAAATCGAAATTTATCAAAAAATCAAAAAACTTACGTAATTCTGAAAATTTCTCAAAACCTTCTTCCAACCAAGAAATTATGTACTCAAGACACATACTCTTATAATTGCACGAAATAGAAATTTATCAAAAAATCAAAAAAACGTCCGAAATTGTTAAAATTTCTCAAATACTTATTCGAACCAAGAAAATGATATACTCAAAACATATACTCGAATATTCGCACGAAATCGAAATTTATCAAAAAATCAAAAAACTTACGTAATTTCTGAAAATTTCTCAAAACCTTCTTCCAACCAAGAAAATTATGTACTCAAGACACATACTCTTATAATTGCACGAAATAGAAATTTATCAAAAAATCAAAAAAACGTCCGAAATTGTTAAAATTTCTCAAATACTTATTCGAACCAAGAAAATGATATACTCAAAACATATACTCGAATATTCGCACGAAATCGAAATTTATCAAAAAATCAAAAAACTTACGTAATTTCTGAAAATTTCTCAAAACCTTCTTCCAACCAAGATAATTATGTACTCAAGACACATACTCTTATAATTGCACGAAATAGAAATTTATCAAAAAATCAAAAAAACGTCCGAAATTGTTAAAATTTCTCAAATACTTATTCGAACCAAGAAAATGATGTACTCAAGACATATACTCGAATATTCGCACGAAATCGAAATTTATCAAAAAATCAAAAAACTTACGTAATTCTGAAAATTTCTCAAAACCTTCTTCCAACCAAGAAAATTATGTACTCAAGACACATACTCTTATAATTGCACGAAATAGAAATTTATCAAAAAATCAAAAAAACGTCCGAAATTGTTAAAATTTCTCAAATACTTATTCGAACCAAGAAAATGATATACTCAAAACATATACTCGAATATTCGCACGAAATCGAAATTTATCAAAAAATCAAAAAACTTACGTAATTCTGAAAATTTCTCAAAACTTCTTCCAACCAATATAATTATGTACTCAAGACACATACTCTTATAATTGCACGAAATAGAAATTTATCAAAAAATCAAAAAAACGTCCGAAATTGTTAAAATTTCTCAAATACTTATTCGAACCAAGAAAATGATATACTCAAAACATATACTCGAATATTCGCACGAAATCGAAATTTATCAAAAAATCAAAAAACTTACGTAATTTCTGAAAATTTCTCAAAACCTTCTTCCAACCAAGAAAATTATTACTCAAGACACATACTCTTATAATTGCACGAAAAAGAAATTTATCAAAAAATCAAAAAAACGTCCGAAATTGTTAAAATTTCTCAAATACTTATTCGAACCAAGAAAATGATATACTCAAAACATATACTCGAATATTCGCACGAAATCGAAATTTATCAAAAAATCAAAAACTTACGTAATTTCTGAAAATTTCTCAAAACCTTCTTCCAACCAAGATAATTATGTACTCAAGACACATACTCTTATAATTGCACGAAATAGAAATTTATCAAAAAATCAAAAAAACGTCCGAAATTGTTAAAATTTCTCAAATACTTATTCGAACCAAGAAAATGATATACTCAAAACATATACTCGAATATTCGCACGAAATCGAAATTTATCAAAAAATCAAAAAACTTACGTAATTCTGAAAATTTCTCAAAACCTTCTTCCAACCAAGATAATTATGTACTCAAGACACATACTCTTATAATTGCACGAAATAGAAATTTATCAAAAAATCAAAAAAACGTCCGAAATTGTTAAATTTCTCAAATACTTATTCGAACCAAGAAATGATATACTCAAACATATACTCGAATATTCGCACGAAATCGAAATTTATCAAAAAATCAAAAAACTTACGTAATTTCTGAAAATTTCTCAAAACCTTCTTCCAACCAAGATAATTATGTACTCAAGACACATACTCTTATAATTGCACGAAATAGAAATTTATCAAAAATCAAAAAACGTCCGAAATTGTTAAAATTTCTCAAATACTTATTCGAACCAAGAAAATGATATACTCAAAACATATACTCGAATATTCGCACGAAATCGAAATTTATCAAAAAATCAAAAAACTTACGTAATTTCTGAAAATTTCTCAAAACCTTCTTCCAACCAAGAAATTATTTACTCAAGACACATACTCTTATAATTGCACGAAATAGAAATTTATCAAAAAATCAAAAAAACGTCCGAAATTGTTAAATTTCTCAAATACTTATTCGAACCAAGAAAATGATGTACTCAAGACATATACTCGAATATTCGCACGAAATCGGAATTTATCAAAAATCAAAAAACTTACGTAATTTCTGAAAATTTCTCAAAACCTTCTTCCAACCAAGATAATTATGTACTCAAGACACATACTCTTATAATTGCACGAAATAGAAATTTATCAAAACATAAAAAACGTCCGAAATTGTTAAAATTTCTCAAATACTTATTCGAACCAAGAAAATGATATACTCAAAACATATACTCGAATATTCGCACGAAATCGAAATTTATCAAAAATCAAAAAACTTACGTAATTTCTGAAAATTTCTCAAAACCTTCTTCCAACCAATAAAATTATGTACTCAAGACACATACTCTTATAATTGCACGAAATAGAAATTTATCAAAAAATCAAAAAAACGTCCGAAATTGTTAAAATTTCTCAAATACTTATTCGAACCAAGAAAATGATATACTCAAAACATATACTCGAATATTCGCACGAAATCGAAATTTATCAAAAATCAAAAAACTTACGTAATTTCTGAAAATTTCTCAAAACCTTCTTCCAACCAAGAAAATTATTTACTCAAGACACATACTCTTATAATTGCACGAAAAGAAATTTATCAAAAATCAAAAAAACGTCCGAAATTGTTAAAATTTCTCAAATACTTATTCGAACCAAGAAAATGATATACTCAAAACATATACTCGAATATTCGCACGAAATCGAAATTTATCAAAAATCAAAAAAACTTACGTAATTTCTGAAAATTTCTCAAAACCTTCTTCCAACCAAGAAATTATGTACTCAAGACACATACTCTTATAATTGCACGAAATAGAAATTTATCAAAAAATCAAAAAAACGTCCGAAATTGTTAAAATTTCTCAAATACTTATTCGAACCAAGAAAATGATATACTCAAGAATATACTCGAATATTCGCACGAAATCGAATTTATCAAAAAATCAAAAAACTTACGTAATTCTGAAAATTTCTCAAAACCTTCTTCCAACCAAGATAACAATGTACTCAAGACACATACTCTTATAATTGCACGAAAAGAAATTTATCAAAAAATCAAAAAAACGTCCGAAATTGTTAAAATTTCTCAAATACTTATTCGAACCAAGAAAATGATGTACTCTAAGACATATACTCGAATATTCGCACGAAATCGAATTTATCAAAAAATCAAAAAACTTACGTAATTCTGAAAATTTCTCAAAACCTTCTTCCAACCAAGATAACATGTACTCAAGACATACTCTTATAATTGCACGAAATAGAAATTTATCAAAACATCAAAAAAACGTCCGAAATTGTTAAAATTTCTCAAATACTTATTCGAACCAAGAAAATGATATACTCAAAACATATACTCGAATATTCGCACGAAATCGAAATTTATCAAAAAATCAAAAAACTTACGTAATTTCTGAAAATTTCTCAAAACCTTCTTCCAACCAAGATAATTATGTACTCAAGACACATACTCTTATAATTGCACGAAATAGAAATTTATCAAAAAATCAAAAAACGTCCGAAATTGTTACAATTTCTCAAATACTTATTCGAACCAAGAAAATGATGTACTCTAGACATATACTCGAATATTCGCACGAAATCGGAATTTATCAAAAAATCAAAAAACTTACGTAATTTCTGAAAATTTCTCAAAACCTTCTTCCAACCAAGAAAATTATGTACTCAAGACACATACTCTTATAATTGCACGAAATAGAAATTTATCAAAAAATCAAAAAAAACGTCCGAAATTGTTAAAATTTCTCAAATACTTATTCGAACCAAGAAAATGATATACTCAAAACATATACTCGAATATTCGCACGAAATCGAAATTTATCAAAAAATCAAAAAACTTACGTAATTTCTGAAAATTTCTCAAAACCTTCTTCCAACCAAGATAATTATGTACTCAAGACACATACTCTTATAATTGCACGAAATAGAAATTTATCAAAAAATCAAAAAAACGTCCGAAATTGTTAAATTTCTCAAATACTTATTCGAACCAAGAAAATGATATACTCAAAACATATACTCGAATATTCGCACGAAATCGAAATTTATCAAAAAATCAAAAAACTTACGTAATTTCTGAAAATTTCTCAAAACCTTCTTCCAACCAAGAAATTATGTACTCAAGACACATACTCTTATAATTGCACGAAATAGAAATTTATCAAAAATCAAAAAAACGTCCGAAATTGTTAAAATTTCTCAAATACTTATTCGAACCAAGAAAATGATATACTCAAAACATATACTCGAATATTCGCACGAAATCGAAATTTATCAAAAAATCAAAAAACTTACGTAATTTCTGAAAATTTCTCAAAACCTTCTTCCAACCAAGATAATTATGTACTCAAGACACATACTCTTATAATTGCACGAAATAGAAATTTATCAAAAATCAAAAAAACGTCCGAAATTGTTAAAATTTCTCAAATACTTATTCGAACCAAGAAAATGATGTACTCTAGACATATACTCGAATATTCGCACGAAATCGGAATTTATCAAAAAATCAAAAAACTTACGTAATTTCTGAAAATTTCTCAAAACCTTCTTCCAACCAAGAAAATTATTTACTCAAGACACATACTCTTATAATTGCACGAAATAGAAATTTATCAAAAAATCAAAAAAACGTCCGAAATTGTTAAAATTTCTCAAATACTTATTCGAACCAAGAAAATGATATACTCAAAACATATACTCGAATATTCGCACGAAATCGAAATTTATCAAAAAATCAAAAAACTTACGTAATTTCTGAAAATTTCTCAAAACCTTCTTCCAACCAAGAAATTATGTACTCAAGACACATACTCTTATAATTGCACGAAATAGAAATTTATCAAAAAATCAAAAAAACGTCCGAAATTGTTAAAATTTCTCAAATACTTATTCGAACCAAGAAAATGATATACTCAAAACATATACTCGAATATTCGCACGAAATCGAAATTTATCAAAAAATCAAAAAACTTACGTAATTTCTGAAAATTTCTCAAAACCTTCTTCCAACCAAAAATATTTACTCAAGACACATACTCTTATAATTGCACGAAAAAGAATTTATCAAAAAATCAAAAAACTTCCGTAATTTTAAAATTTCTCAAAACTTATTCGAACCAAGAAAATGATGTACTCAAAACATATACTCGAATATTGCACGAAATCGAAATTTATCAAAAAATCAAAAAAACGTCGAAATTGTTAAAATTTCTCAAATACTTCTTCCAACCAAGAAAATGATGTACTCAAAACATATACTCTTATATTGCACGAAATCGAAATTTATCAAAAAATCAAAAAACTTACGTAATTTCTGAAATTTCTCAAAACTTCTTCCAACCAATAAATTATGTACTCAAGACACATACTCTTATAATTGCACGAAATCGAAATTTATCAAAAATCAAAAAACGTACGAAATTGTTAAAATTTCTCGAATACTTATTCGAACAAGAAAATGATTACTCTAGAATTTCTCAAAACCTTCTTCAACCAATAAATTATGTACTCAAGACACATACTCTTATAATTGCACGAAATAGAAATTTATCAAAACATAAAAAAAACGTCCGAAATTGTTAAAATTTCTCAAATACTTATTCGAACCAAGAAAATGATATACTCAAAACATATACTCGAATATTCGCACGAAATCGAAATTTATCAAAAAATCAAAAAACTTACGTAAATTCTGAAAATTTCTCAAAACCTTCTTCCAACCAAGAAAATTATTTACTCAAGACACATACTCTTATAATTGCACGAAAAAGAAATTTATCAAAAAATCAAAAAAACGTCCGAAATTGTTACAATTTCTCAAATACTTATTCGAACCAAGAAAATGATGTACTCTAGACATTTCTCAAAACCTTCTTCCAACCAATAAAAGTATTTAATCAAGACAACATACTCTTATAATTGCACGAAAAAGAAATTTATCAAAAAATCAAAAAACGTCCGAAATTGTTAAAATTTCTCAAATACTTATTCGAACCAAGAAAATGATATACTCAAAACATATACTCGAATATTCGCACGAAATCGAAATTTATCAAAAAATCAAAAAACTTACGTAATTTCTGAAAATTTCTCAAAACCTTCTTCCAACCAAGAAAATTATTTACTCAAGACACATACTCTTATAATTGCACGAAAAAGAAATTTATCAAAAAATCAAAAAAAACGTCCGAAATTGTTAAATTTCTCAAATACTTATTCGAACCAAGAAAATGATATACTCAAAACATATACTCGAATATTCGCACGAAATCGAAATTTATCAAAAAATCAAAAAACTTACGTAATTTCTGAAAATTTCTCAAAACCTTCTTCCAACCAAGAAAATTATTTACTCAAGACACATACTCTTATAATTGCACGAAAAAGAAATTTATCAAAAAATCAAAAAAACGTCCGAAATTGTTAAAATTTCTCAAATACTTATTCGAACCAAGAAAATGATGTACTCTAACATATACTCGAATATTCGCACGAAATCGAAATTTATCAAAAAATCAAAAAACTTACGTAATTCTGAAAATTTCTCAAAACCTTCTTCCAACCAAGATAATTATGTACTCAAGACACATACTCTTATAATTGCACGAAATAGAAATTTATCAAAAAATCAAAAAAACGTCCGAAATTGTTACAATTTCTCAAATACTTATTCGAACCAAGAAAATGATGTACTCTAGACATATACTCGAATATTCGCACGAAATCGGAAATTATCAAAAAATCAAAAAACTTACGTAATTCTGAAAATTTCTCAAAACCTTCTTCCAACCAAGATAATTATGTACTCAAGACACATACTCTTATAATTGCACGAAATAGAAATTTATCAAAACATCAAAAAAACGTCCGAAATTGTTAAAATTTCTCAAATACTTATTCGAACCAAGAAAATGATATACTCAAAACATATACTCGAATATTCGCACGAAATCGAAATTTATCAAAAAATCAAAAAACTTACGTAATTTCTGAAAATTTCTCAAAACCTTCTTCCAACCAATATAATTATGTACTCAAGACACATACTCTTATAATTGCACGAAATAGAAATTTATCAAAAAATCAAAAAAACGTCCGAAATTGTTAAAATTTCTCAAATACTTATTCGAACCAAGAAAATGATGTACTCTAGACATATACTCGAATATTCGCACGAAATCGGAATTTATCAAAAAATCAAAAAACTTACGTAATTTCTGAAAATTTCTCAAAACCTTCTTCCAACCAAGAAAATTATGTACTCAAGACACATACTCTTATAATTGCACGAAATAGAAATTTATCAAAAATCAAAAAAACGTCCGAAATTGTTAAAATTTCTCAAATACTTATTCGAACCAAGAAAATGATATACTCAAAACATATACTCGAATATTCGCACGAAATCGAAATTTATCAAAAAATCAAAAAACTTACGTAATTTCTGAAAATTTCTCAAAAACCTTCCAACCAAGAAAATTATGTACTCAAGACACATACTCTTATAATTGCACGAAATAGAAATTTATCAAAAAATCAAAAAAACGTCCGAAATTGTTAAAATTTCTCAAATACTTATTCGAACCAAGAAAATGATATACTCAAAACATATACTCGAATATTCGCACGAAATCGAAATTTATCAAAAAATCAAAAAACTTACGTAATTTCTGAAAATTTCTCAAAACCTTCTTCCAACCAAGAAAATTATTACTCAAGACACATACTCTTATAATTGCACGAAAAAGAAATTTATCAAAAAATCAAAAAAAACGTCCGAAATTGTTAAAATTTCTCAAATACTTATTCGAACCAAGAAAATGATATACTCAAAACATATACTCGAATATTCGCACGAAATCGAAATTTATCAAAAAATCAAAAAACTTACGTAATTTCTGAAAATTTCTCAAAACCTTCTTCCAACCAAGAAAATTATTACTCAAGACACATACTCTTATAATTGCACGAAAAGAATTTATCAAAAAATCAAAAAACTACGAATTTGTTAAAATTTCTCAAATCTTATTCGAACCAAGAAAATGATGTACTCAAGACACATACTCTTATAATTGCACGAAATCGAAATTTATCAAAAAATAAAAAAACGTCCGAAATTTTAAAATTTCTCAAATACTTATTCGAACCAAGAAAATGATATACTCAAAACATATACTCGAATATTGCACGAAATCGAAATTTATCAAAAAATCAAAAACTTACGTAAATTCTGAAAATTTCTCAAAACTTCTTCCAACCAAGAAAATATTTACTCAAGACACATACTCTTATAATTGCACGAAAAAGAAATTTATCAAAAATAAAAAAACGTCCGAAATTGTTACAATTTCTCAAATACTTATTCGAACCAAGAAAATGATGTACTCTAGACATTTCTCAAAACCTTCTTCCAACCAAGAAAATTATTTACTCAAGACACATACTCTTATAATTGCACGAAAAGAAATTTATCAAAAATCAAAAAACGTCCGAAATTGTTAAAATTTCTCAAATACTTATTCGAACCAAGAAAATGATATACTCAAAACATATACTCGAATATTCGCACGAAATCGAAATTTATCAAAAAATCAAAAAACTTACGTAATTTCTGAAAATTTCTCAAAACCTTCTTCCAACCAAGAAAATTATGTACTCAAGACACATACTCTTATAATTGCACGAAAAAGAAATTTATCAAAAAATCAAAAAAACGTCCGAAATTGTTAAAATTTCTCAAATACTTATTCGAACCAAGAAAATGATATACTCAAACATATACTCGAATATTCGCACGAAATCGAAATTTATCAAAAAATCAAAAAACTTACGTAATTTCTGAAAATTTCTCAAAACCTTCTTCCAACCAAGATAATTATGTACTCAAGACACATACTCTTATAATTGCACGAAATAGAAATTTATCAAAAAATCAAAAAAACGTCCGAAATTGTTAAAATTTCTCAAATACTTATTCGAACCAAGAAAATGATGTACTCTACATATACTCGAATATTCGCACGAAATCGAAATTTATCAAAAAATCAAAAAACTTACGTAATTCTGAAAATTTCTCAAAACCTTCTTCCAACCAAGATAATTATGTACTCAAGACACATACTCTTATAATTGCACGAAATAGAAATTTATCAAAAAATCAAAAAAACGTCCGAAATTGTTAAAATTTCTCAAATACTTATTCGAACCAAGAAAATGATGTACTCTAGACATATACTCGAATATTCGCACGAAATCGAAATTTATCAAAAAATCAAAAAACTTACGTAATTCTGAAAATTTCTCAAAACCTTCTTCCAACCAAGATAATTATGTACTCAAGACACATACTCTTATAATTGCACGAAATAGAAATTTATCAAAACATCAAAAAAACGTCCGAAATTGTTAAAATTTCTCAAATACTTATTCGAACCAAGAAAATGATATACTCAAAACATATACTCGAATATTCGCACGAAATCGAAATTTATCAAAAAATCAAAAAACTTACGTAATTTCTGAAAATTTCTCAAAACCTTCTTCCAACCAAGATAATTGTACTCAAGACACATACTCTTATAATTGCACGAAATAGAAATTTATCAAAAAATCAAAAAAACGTCCGAAATTGTTAAAATTTCTCAAATACTTATTCGAACCAAGAAAATGATGTACTCAAGACATATACTCGAATATTCGCACGAAATCGAAATTTATCAAAAAATCAAAAAACTTACGTAATTCTGAAAATTTCTCAAAACCTTCTTCCAACCAAGAAAATTATGTACTCAAGACACATACTCTTATAATTGCACGAAATAGAAATTTATCAAAAAATCAAAAAAACGTCCGAAATTGTTAAAATTTCTCAAATACTTATTCGAACCAAGAAAATGATGTACTCAAGACATATACTCGAATATTCGCACGAAATCGAAATTTATCAAAAAATCAAAAAACTTACGTAATTCTGAAAATTTCTCAAAACCTTCTTCCAACCAAGAAAATTATGTACTCAAGACACATACTCTTATAATTGCACGAAATAGAAATTTATCAAAAAATCAAAAAAACGTCCGAAATTGTTAAAATTTCTCAAATACTTATTCGAACCAAGAAAATGATATACTCAAGACATATACTCGAATATTCGCACGAAATCGAAATTTATCAAAAAATCAAAAAACTTACGTAATTCTGAAAATTTCTCAAAACCTTCTTCCAACCAAGAAAATTATGTACTCAAGACACATACTCTTATAATTGCACGAAATAGAAATTTATCAAAAATCAAAAAAACGTCCGAAATTGTTAAAATTTCTCAAATACTTATTCGAACCAAGAAAATGATATACTCAAGACATATACTCGAATATTCGCACGAAATCGAAATTTATCAAAAAATCAAAAAACTTACGTAATTCTGAAAATTTCTCAAAACCTTCTTCCAACCAAGAAAATTATGTACTCAAGACACATACTCTTATAATTGCACGAAATAGAAATTTATCAAAAAATCAAAAAAACGTCCGAAATTGTTAAAATTTCTCAAATACTTATTCGAACCAAGAAAATGATGTACTCTAGACATATACTCGAATATTCGCACGAAATCGAAATTTATCAAAAAATCAAAAAACTTACGTAATTCTGAAAATTTCTCAAAACCTTCTTCCAACCAAGAAAATTATGTACTCAAGACACATACTCTTATAATTGCACGAAATAGAAATTTATCAAAAAATCAAAAAAACGTCCGAAATTG
Source organism: Haberlea rhodopensis (assembly GCA_907163345.1). Classification (NCBI taxonomy): domain Eukaryota; kingdom Viridiplantae; phylum Streptophyta; class Magnoliopsida; order Lamiales; family Gesneriaceae; genus Haberlea; species Haberlea rhodopensis. The sequence continues at coordinate 13,511 of CAJQUN010002312.1, read as the reverse complement.
TTAAAATTTCTCAAATACTTATTCGAACCAAGAAAATGATGTACTCAAGACATATACTCGAATATTCGCACGAAATCGAAATTTATCAAAAAATCAAAAAACTTACGTAATTCTGAAAATTTCTCAAAACCTTCTTCCAACCAAGAAAATTATGTACTCAAGACACATACTCTTATAATTGCACGAAATAGAAATTTATCAAAAAATCAAAAAAACGTCCGAAATTGTTAAAATTTCTCAAATACTTATTCGAACCAAGAAAATGATGTACTCAAGACATATACTCGAATATTCGCACGAAATCGAAATTTATCAAAAAATCAAAAAACTTACGTAATTCTGAAAATTTCTCAAAACCTTCTTCCAACCAAGAAAATTATGTACTCAAGACACATACTCTTATAATTGCACGAAATAGAAATTTATCAAAAAATCAAAAAAACGTCCGAAATTGTTAAAATTTCTCAAATACTTATTCGAACCAAGAAAATGATGTACTCAAGACATATACTCGAATATTCGCACGAAATCGAAATTTATCAAAAAATCAAAAAACTTACGTAATTCTGAAAATTTCTCAAAACCTTCTTCCAACCAAGAAAATTATGTACTCAAGACACATACTCTTATAATTGCACGAAATAGAAATTTATCAAAAAATCAAAAAAAACGTCCGAAATTGTTAAAATTTCTCAAATACTTATTCGAACCAAGAAAATGATGTACTCTAGACATATACTCGAATATTCGCACGAAATCGAAATTTATCAAAAAATCAAAAAACTTACGTAATTCTGAAAATTTCTCAAAACCTTCTTCCAACCAAGAAAATTATGTACTCAAGACACATACTCTTATAATTGCACGAAATAGAAATTTATCAAAAATCAAAAAAACGTCCGAAATTGTTAAAATTTCTCAAATACTTATTCGAACCAAGAAAATGATGTACTCAAGACATATACTCGAATATTCGCACGAAATCGAAATTTATCAAAAAATCAAAAAACTTACGTAATTCTGAAAATTTCTCAAAACCTTCTTCCAACCAAGAAAATTATGTACTCAAGACACATACTCTTATAATTGCACGAAATAGAAATTTATCAAAAAATCAAAAAAACGTCCGAAATTGTTAAAATTTCTCAAATACTTATTCGAACCAAGAAAATGATGTACTCAAGACATATACTCGAATATTCGCACGAAATCGAAATTTATCAAAAAATCAAAAAACTTACGTAATTCTGAAAATTTCTCAAAACCTTCTTCCAACCAAGAAAATTATGTACTCAAGACACATACTCTTATAATTGCACGAAATAGAAATTTATCAAAAAATCAAAAAAACGTCCGAAATTGTTAAAATTTCTCAAATACTTATTCGAACCAAGAAAATGATGTACTCAAGACATATACTCGAATATTCGCACGAAATCGAAATTTATCAAAAAATCAAAAAACTTACGTAATTCTGAAAATTTCTCAAAACCTTCTTCCAACCAAGAAAATTATGTACTCAAGACACATACTCTTATAATTGCACGAAATAGAAATTTATCAAAAAATCAAAAAAACGTCCGAAATTGTTAAAATTTCTCAAATACTTATTCGAACCAAGAAAATGATGTACTCAAGACATATACTCGAATATTCGCACGAAATCGAAATTTATCAAAAAATCAAAAAACTTACGTAATTCTGAAAATTTCTCAAAACCTTCTTCCAACCAAGAAAATTATGTACTCAAGACACATACTCTTATAATTGCACGAAATAGAAATTTATCAAAAAATCAAAAAAACGTCCGAAATTGTTAAAATTTCTCAAATACTTATTCGAACCAAGAAAATGATGTACTCAAGACATATACTCGAATATTCGCACGAAATCGAAATTTATCAAAAAATCAAAAAACTTACGTAATTCTGAAAATTTCTCAAAACCTTCTTCCAACCAAGAAAATTATGTACTCAAGACACATACTCTTATAATTGCACGAAATAGAAATTTATCAAAAAATCAAAAAAACGTCCGAAATTGTTAAAATTTCTCAAATACTTATTCGAACCAAGAAAATGATGTACTCAAGACATATACTCGAATATTCGCACGAAATCGAAATTTATCAAAAAATCAAAAAACTTACGTAATTCTGAAAATTTCTCAAAACCTTCTTCCAACCAAGAAAATTATGTACTCAAGACACATACTCTTATAATTGCACGAAATAGAAATTTATCAAAAAATCAAAAAAAACGTCCGAAATTGTTAAAATTTCTCAAATACTTATTCGAACCAAGAAAATGATGTACTCAAGACATATACTCGAATATTCGCACGAAATCGAAATTTATCAAAAAATCAAAAAACTTACGTAATTCTGAAAATTTCTCAAAACCTTCTTCCAACCAAGAAAATTATGTACTCAAGACACATACTCTTATAATTGCACGAAATAGAAATTTATCAAAAAATCAAAAAAACGTCCGAAATTGTTAAAATTTCTCAAATACTTATTCGAACCAAGAAAATGATGTACTCAAGACATATACTCGAATATTCGCACGAAATCGAAATTTATCAAAAAATCAAAAAACTTACGTAATTTCTGAAAATTTCTCAAAACCTTCTTCCAACCAAGAAAATTATGTACTCAAGACACATACTCTTATAATTGCACGAAATAGAAATTTATCAAAAATCAAAAAAACGTCCGAAATTGTTAAAATTTCTCAAATACTTATTCGAACCAAGAAAATGATGTACTAGACATATACTCGAATATTCGCACGAAATCGAAATTTATCAAAAAATCAAAAAACTTACGTAATTCTGAAAATTTCTCAAAACCTTCTTCCAACCAAGAAAATTATGTACTCAAGACACATACTCTTATAATTGCACGAAATAGAAATTTATCAAAAAATCAAAAAAACGTCCGAAATTGTTAAAATTTCTCAAATACTTATTCGAACCAAGAAAATGATGTACTCAAGACATATACTCGAATATTCGCACGAAATCGAAATTTATCAAAAAATCAAAAAACTTACGTAATTCTGAAAATTTCTCAAAACCTTCTTCCAACCAAGAAAATTATGTACTCAAGACACATACTCTTATAATTGCACGAAATAGAAATTTATCAAAAAATCAAAAAAACGTCCGAAATTGTTAAAATTTCTCAAATACTTATTCGAACCAAGAAAATGATATACTCAAGACATATACTCGAATATTCGCACGAAATCGAAATTTATCAAAAAATCAAAAAACTTACGTAATTCTGAAAATTTCTCAAAACCTTCTTCCAACCAAAAATTATGTACTCAAGACACATACTCTTATAATTGCACGAAATAGAAATTTATCAAAAAATCAAAAAAAACGTCCGAAATTGTTAAAATTTCTCAAATACTTATTCGAACCAAGAAAATGATGTACTCAAGACATATACTCGAATATTCGCACGAAATCGAAATTTATCAAAAAATCAAAAAACTTACGTAATTCTGAAAATTTCTCAAAACCTTCTTCCAACCAAGAAAATTATGTACTCAAGACACATACTCTTATAATTGCACGAAATAGAAATTTATCAAAAAATCAAAAAAACGTCCGAAATTGTTAAAATTTCTCAAATACTTATTCGAACCAAGAAAATGATGTACTCAAGACATATACTCGAATATTCGCACGAAATCGAAATTTATCAAAAAATCAAAAAACTTACGTAATTCTGAAAATTTCTCAAAACCTTCTTCCAACCAAGAAAATTATGTACTCAAGACACATACTCTTATAATTGCACGAAATAGAAATTTATCAAAAAATCAAAAAAACGTCCGAAATTGTTAAAATTTCTCAAATACTTATTCGAACCAAGAAAATGATGTACTCAAAACATATACTCGAATATTCGCACGAAATCGAAATTTATCAAAAAATCAAAAAACTTACGTAATTTCTGAAAATTTCTCAAAACCTTCTTCCAACCAAGAAAATTATGTACTCAAGACACATACTCTTATAATTGCACGAAATAGAAATTTATCAAAAAATCAAAAAAACGTCCGAAATTGTTAAAATTTCTCAAATACTTATTCGAACCAAGAAAATGATGTACTCAAGACATATACTCGAATATTCGCACGAAATCGAAATTTATCAAAAAATCAAAAAACTTACGTAATTCTGAAAATTTCTCAAAACCTTCTTCCAACCAAGAAAATTATGTACTCAAGACACATACTCTTATAATTGCACGAAATAGAAATTTATCAAAAAATCAAAAAAACGTCCGAAATTGTTAAAATTTCTCAAATACTTATTCGAACCAAGAAAATGATGTACTCTAGACATATACTCGAATATTCGCACGAAATCGAAATTTATCAAAAAATCAAAAAACTTACGTAATTCTGAAAATTTCTCAAAACCTTCTTCCAACCAAGAAAATTATGTACTCAAGACACATACTCTTATAATTGCACGAAATAGAAATTTATCAAAAAATCAAAAAACGTCCGAAATTGTTAAAATTTCTCAAATACTTATTCGAACCAAGAAAATGATATACTCAAAACATATACTCGAATATTCGCACGAAATCGAAATTTATCAAAAAATCAAAAAACTTACGTAATTCTGAAAATTTCTCAAAACCTTCTTCCAACCAAGATAATTATGTACTCAAGACACATACTCTTATAATTGCACGAAATAGAAATTTATCAAAAAATCAAAAAAACGTCCGAAATTGTTAAAATTTCTCAAATACTTATTCGAACCAAGAAAATGATATACTCAAAACATATACTCGAATATTCGCACGAAATCGAAATTTATCAAAAAATCAAAAAACTTACGTAATTCTGAAAATTTCTCAAAACCTTCTTCAACCAAGAAAAGTATTTACTCAAGACACATACTCTTATAATTGCACGAAAAAGAAATTTATCAAAAAATCAAAAAACTTACGTAATTTCTGAAAATTTCTCAAAATCTTATTCGAACCAAGAAAATGATGTACTCAAGACATATACTCTTTAATTGCACGAAATAGAAATTTATCAAAAAATCAAAAAAAAACGTCCGAAATTGTTAAAATTTCTCAAATACTTATTCGAACCAAGAAATGATGTACTCAAAACATATACTCGAATAATCGCACGAAATCGAAATTTATCAAAAAATCAAAAAACTTACGTAATTTCTGAAAATTTCTCAAAACCTTCTTCAACCAAGAAAATTATGTACTCAAGACACATACTCTTATAATTGCACGAAATAGAAATTTATCAAAAAATCAAAAAAACGTCCGAAATTTTTAAAATTCTCGAATACTTATTCGAACAGAGAAAAAATGTACTCTGAACATTTCTCAAAACCTTCTTCCAACCAATATAATTATGTACTCAAGACACATACTCTTATAATTGCACGAAAAGAAATTTATCAAAAAATAAAAAAAACGTCCGAAATTGTTAAAATTTCTCAAATACTTATTCGAACCAAGAAAATGATATACTCAAAACATATACTCGAATATTCGCACGAAATCGAAATTTATCAAAAAATCAAAAAACTTACGTAATTCTGAAAATTTCTCAAAACCTTCTTCCAACCAAGAAATTATTTACTCAAGACACATACTCTTATAATTGCACGAAAAAGAAATTTATCAAAAAATAAAAAAAAACGTCCGAAATTGTTAAAATTTCTCAAATACTTATTCGAACCAAGAAAATGATGTACTCAAGACATATACTCGAATATTCGCACGAAATCGAAATTTATCAAAAAATCAAAAAACTTACGTAATTTCTGAAAATTTCTCAAAACCTTCTTCCAACCAAGAAAATTATGTACTCAAGACACATACTCTTATAATTGCACGAAAGAAATTTATCAAAAAATCAAAAAAAACGTCCGAAATTGTTAAAATTTCTCAAATACTTATTCGAACCAAGAAAATGATGTACTCAAGACATATACTCGAATATTCGCACGAAATCGAAATTTATCAAAAAATCAAAAAACTTACGTAATTCTGAAAATTTCTCAAAACCTTCTTCCAACCAAGAATAATTATGTACTCAAGACACATACTCTTATAATTGCACGAAATAGAAATTTATCAAAAAATCAAAAAAACGTCCGAAATTGTTAAAATTTCTCAAATACTTATTCGAACCAAGAAAATGATGTACTCTAGACATATACTCGAATATTCGCACGAAATCGAAATTATCAAAAAATCAAAAAACTTACGTAATTCTGAAAATTTCTCAAAACCTTCTTCCAACCAAGATAAATGTACTCAAGACACATACTCTTATAATTGCACGAAATAGAAATTTATCAAAAAATCAAAAAAACGTCCGAAATTGTTAAAATTTCTCAAATACTTATTCGAACCAAGAAAATGATATACTCAAACATATACTCGAATATTCGCACGAAATCGAAATTTATCAAAAAATCAAAAAACTTACGTAATTTCTGAAAATTTCTCAAAACCTTCTTCCAACCAAGATAATTATGTACTCAAGACACATACTCTTATAATTGCACGAAATAGAAATTTATCAAAAAATCAAAAAAACGTCCGAAATTGTTACAATTTCTCAAATACTTATTCGAACCAAGAAAATGATGTACTCTAGACATATACTCGAATATTCGCACGAAATCGGAATTTATCAAAAAATCAAAAAACTTACGTAATTTCTGAAAATTTCTAAAACCTTCTTCAACCAAGAAATTATTACTCAAGACACATACTCTTATAATTGCACGAAAAAGAAATTTATCAAAAAATCAAAAAAAAAACTCCGAAATTGTTAAAATTTCTCAAATACTTATTCGAACCAAGAAAATGATATACTCAAAACATATACTCGAATATTCGCACGAAATCGAAATTTATCAAAAAATCAAAAAACTTACGTAATTTCTGAAAATTTCTCAAAACCTTCTTCCAACCAAGATAATTATGTACTCAAGACACATACTCTTATAATTGCACGAAATAGAAATTTATCAAAAAATCAAAAAAACGTCCGAAATTGTTAAATTTCTCAAATACTTATTCGAACCAAGAAAATGAATACTCAAAACATATACTCGAATATTCGCACGAAATCGAAATTTATCAAAAAATCAAAAAACTTACGTAATTTCTGAAAATTTCTCAAAACCTTCTTCCAACCAATAAGTATTTAATCAAGACACATACTCTTATAATTGCACGAAAAAGAAATTTATCAAAAAATCAAAAAAAAAAAAATTCAATTTCTGAAAATTTCTCAAAAACTTCTTCCAACCAAGAAAACAATGTACTCAAGACACATACTCTTATAATTGCACGAAATAGAAATTATCAAAAAATCAAAAAAACGTCCGAAATTGTTAAAATTTCTCAAATACTTATTCGAACCAAGAAAATGATATACTCAAAACATATACTCGAATATTCGCACGAAATCGAAATTTATCAAAAAATCAAAAAACTTACGTAATTTCTGAAAATTTCTCAAAACCTTCTTCCAACCAAGATAATTATGTACTCAAGACACATACTCTTATAATTGCACGAAATAGAAATTTATCAAAAAATCAAAAAAACGTCCGAAATTGTTAAAATTTCTCAAATACTTATTCGAACCAAGAAAATGATGTACTCAAGACATATACTCGAATATTCGCACGAAATCGAAATTTATCAAAAATCAAAAAACTTACGTAATTTCTGAAAATTTCTCAAAACCTTCTTCCAACCAAGAAAATATGTACTCAAGACACATACTCTTATAATTGCACGAAATAGAAATTTATCAAAAAATCAAAAAAACGTCCGAAATTGTTAAAATTTCTCAAATACTTATTCGAACCAAGAAAATGATGTACTCAAGACATATACTCGAATATTCGCACGAAATCGAAATTTATCAAAAAATCAAAAAAACTTACGTAATTCTGAAAATTTCTCAAAACCTTCTTCCAACCAAGAAAATGTACTCAAGACACATACTCTTATAATTGCACGAAAAAAAGAAATTTATCAAAAAATCAAAAAAACGTCCGAAATTGTTAAAATTTCTCAAATACTTATTCGAACCAAGAAAATGATGTACTAGACATATACTCGAATATTCGCACGAAATCGAAATTATCAAAAAATCAAAAAACTTACGTAATTCTGAAAATTTCTCAAAACCTTCTTCCAACCAAGAAAATATTTACTCAAGACACATACTCTTATATTGCACGAAAGAAATTTATCAAAAAATCAAAAAACTTACGTAATTTCTGAAAATTTCTCAAAACCTTCTTCCCAACAAGATAACAATGTACTCAAAACACATACTCTTATAATTGCACGAAATAGAAATTTATCAAAACATAAAAAAACGTCCGAAATTGTTAAAATTTCTCAAATACTTATTCGAACCAAGAAAATGATATACTCAAAACATATACTCGAATATTCGCACGAAATCGAAATTTATCAAAAAATCAAAAAACTTACGTAAATTCTGAAAATTTCTCAAAACCTTCTTCCAACCAAGAAAAATATTTATCAAGACACATACTCTTATAATTGCACGAAAAAGAAATTTATCAAAAAATCAAAAAAAACGTCCGAAATTGTTAAAATTTCTCAAATACTTATTCGAACCAAGAAAATGATGTACTCTAGACATATACTCGAATATTCGCACGAAATCGAAATTTATCAAAAAATCAAAAAACTTACGTAATTCTGAAAATTTCTCAAAACCTTCTTCCAACCAAGATAAAATGTACTCAAGACACATACTCTTAAATTGCACGAAATAGAAATTTATCAAAAAATCAAAAAAACGTCCGAAATTGTTACAATTTCTCAAATACTTATTCGAACCAAGAAAATGATGTACTCTAGACATATACTCGAATATTCGCACGAAATCGGAATTTATCAAAAAATCAAAAAACTTACGTAATTCTGAAAATTTCTCAAAACCTTCTTCCAACCAAGATAAATATGTACTCAAGACACATACTCTTATAATTGCACGAAATAGAAATTTATCAAAACATCAAAAAAACGTCCGAAATTGTTAAAATTTCTCAAATACTTATTCGAACCAAGAAAATGATATACTCAAAACATATACTCGAATATTCGCACGAAATCGAAATTTATCAAAAAATCAAAAAACTACGTAATTTCTGAAAATTTCTCAAAACCTTCTTCCAACAAGATAATTATGTACTCAAGACACATACTCTTTAATTGCACGACGAAATAGAAATTTATCAAAAAATCAAAAAAACGTCCGAAATTGTTAAAATTTCTCAAATACTTATTCGAACCAAGAAAATGATGTACTCTAGACATATACTCGAATATTCGCACGAAATCGAAATTTATCAAAAAATCAAAAAACTTACGTAATTTCTGAAAATTTCTCAAAACCTTCTTTCAACCAAGAAAATTATTTACTCAAGACACATACTCTTATAATTGCACGAAATAGAAATTTATCAAAAAATCAAAAAAACGTCCGAAATTGTTAAAATTTCTCAAATACTTATTCGAACCAAGAAAATGATGTACTCAAAACATATACTCGAATATTCGCACGAAATCGAAATTTATCAAAAAATCAAAAAACTTACGTAATTTCTGAAAATTTCTCAAAACCTTCTTCCAACCAAAAAAATTATGTACTCAAGACACATACTCTTATAATTGCACGAAATAGAAATTTATCAAAAATCAAAAAAACGTCCGAAATTGTTAAAATTTCTCAAATACTTATTCGAACCAAGAAAATGATGTACTCAAAACATATACTCGAATATTCGCACGAAATCGAAATTTATCAAAAAATCAAAAAACTTACGTAATTTCTGAAAATTTCTCAAAACCTTCTTCCAACCAAGATAATTATGTACTCAAGACACATACTCTTATAATTGCACGAAATAGAAATTTATCAAAAAATCAAAAAAACGTCCGAAATTGTTACAATTTCTCAAATACTTATTCGAACCAAGAAAATGATGTACTCTAGACATATACTCGAATATTCGCACGAAATCGAATTTATCAAAAAATCAAAAAACTTACGTAATTTCTGAAAATTTCTCAAAACCTTCTTCCAACCAAGAAAATTATTACTCAAGACACATACTCTTATAATTGCACGAAAAGAAATTTATCAAAAAATCAAAAAACGTCCGAAATTGTTAAAATTTCTCAAATACTTATTCGAACCAAGAAAATGATATACTCAAAAATATACTCGAATATTCGCACGAAATCGAAATTTATCAAAAAATCAAAAAACTTACGTAATTTCTGAAAAATTTCTTCTTCCAACCAAGATAATTATGTACTCAAGACACATACTCTTATAATTGCACGAAATAGAAATTTATCAAAAAATCAAAAAAACGTCCGAAATTGTTAAAATTTCTCAAATACTTATTCGAACCAAGAAAATGATATACTCAAAACATATACTCGAATATTCGCACGAAATCGAAATTATCAAAAAATAAAAAAAACTTACGTAATTTCTGAAAATTTCTCAAAACCTTCTTCCAACCAATAAAAATTATTTAATCAAGACACATACTCTTATAATTGCACGAAAAAAGAATTTATCAAAAAATCAAAAAAAACAATTTAAAAATTTCTGAAAATTTCTCAAAATCTTCTTCCAACCAAGATAACAATGTACTCAAAACACATACTCTCGATAATTGCACGAAATAGAAATTTATCAAAACATCAAAAAAAACGTCCGAAATTGTTAAAATTTCTCAAATACTTATTCGAACCAAGAAAATGATATACTCAAACAATACTCGAATATCGCACGAAATCGAAATTTATCAAAAAATCAAAAAACTTACGTAAATCTTAAAATTTCTCAAAACCTTCTTCCAACCAAGAAAAGTATTTACTCAAGACACATACTCTTATAATTGCACGAAAAAGAAATTTATCAAAAAATCAAAAAAAACGTCCGAAATTGTTACAATTTTCAAATACTTATTCGAACCAAGAAAATGATTGTACTCTAGACATTATCAAAACCTTCTTCAACCATAAAAATTATTTATCAAGACACATACTCTTATAATTGCACGAAAAAGAAATTATCAAAAAATCAAAAAAAAACGTCCGAAATTGTTAAAATTTCTCAAATACTTATTCGAACCAAGAAAATGATATACTCAAAACATATACTCGAATATTCGCACGAAATCAAAATTTATCAAAAAATCAAAAAACTTACGTAATTTCTGAAAATTTCTCAAAACCTTCTTCCAACCAAGAAAAGTATTTACTCAAGACACATACTTTATAATTGCACACGAAAAGAAATTTATCAAAAAATCAAAAAAAAAACGTCCGAAATTGTTAAAATTTCTCAAATACTTATTCGAACCAAGAAAATGATATACTCAAAACATATACTCGAATATTCGCACGAAATCGAAATTTATCAAAAAATCAAAAAACTTACGTAATTTCTGAAAATTTCTCAAAACCTTCTTCCAACAAAATATAATTATGTACTCAAGACACATACTCTTATAATTGCACGAAATAGAAATTTATCAAAAAATCAAAAAAACGTCCGAAATTGTTAAAATTTCTCAAATACTTATTCGAACCAAGAAAAATGATATACTCTAGAATATACTCGAATATTCGCACGAAATCGGAATTTATCAAAAAATCAAAAAACTTGTAAATTCTGAAAATTTCTCAAAACCTTCTTCAACCAAGATAAAACAATGTACTCAAGACACATACTCTTAATTGCACGAAAAGAGAATTATCAAAAAATCAAAAAAACGTCCGAAATTGTTAAAATTTCTCAAATACTTATTCGAACCAAGAAAATGATGTACTCTAGACATATACTCGAATATTCGCACGAAATCGGAATTTATCAAAAAATCAAAAAACTTACGTAATTTCTGAAAATTTCTCAAAACCTTCTTCCACCCAAGAAATTTATGTACTCAGACACATACTCTTATAATTGCACGAAACGAAAATCTATCAAAAAATCAAACAAAAACGTCCCGAAATTGTTTAACAATTTCTTCAAATACTTTATTCGAATCCTAAGAAAATTGAGTCATTCGTAGTACTCCTAGACTATACGTCGATATTCGCAACGAAATCGAAATTATCAAAAAATCCCAAAAAACTTTTCCGTAATACTTGAAAATTTCTCAAAACCATTCTTCCAACCAAGAAACTATGTACTCAAGGACAACATACTCTTATAATTGCACGAAATAGAAATTTATCAAAAAATCAAAAAAACTTCCGAAATTGTTACAATTTCTCAAATACTTATTCGACCAGAAAAGAGAAAATGATGTACTCAAGACATATACTCGAATATTCGCACGAAATCGAAATTATCAAAAAATCAAAAAAACTACTTAATCTGAAAATTTCTCAAAACTTCTTCAACAAAGATAACAATTTATCAAAAAAGAGATCAAAAGACACAACACTTACTCTTATAATGCACGAAATAGAAATTTATCAAAAATTAAAAAAAAACGTCCGAAATTTTTAAAATTTCTCAAATACTTATTCGAACCAAGAAAATGATTACTCAAGACATATACTCGAATATTCGCACGAAATCGAATTTATCAAAAAATCAAAAACTTACGTATTTCTGAAAATTTCTCAAACCTTCTTCCAACCAAGATAATATGTACTGCAAGACACATACTCTTATAATTGCACGAAAATAGAAATTTATCAAAACAATCAAAAAACGTACTGAAATTGTTACAATTTTTCAAATTACTTATTCGAACCAAGAAAAGATGTACCTAGACATATACTCGAATATTCGCACGAATCGGAATATTTATCAAAAAATCAAAAAAAACTTACGTAATTTCTGAAAATTTCTAAAAACCTTCTTTCAACCAAGAAATTATTACTCAAGACACATACTCTTATAATTGCACGAAATAGAAATTTATCAAAAAATAAAAAAAACGTCCGAAATTGTTAAAATTCTCAAATACTTATTCGAACCAAGAAAAGAGATATACTCAAAACATATACTCGAATATTCGACGAAATCGAAATTTATCAAAAAATCAAAAAACTACGTAGTAATTTCTGAAAAATTCTCAAAAATTCTTCCAACCAAAATAAAGTATTAATCAAGACACATACTCTTATAATTGCACGAAAAAGAAATTTATAAAAAAATCAAAAACGTCCGAAATTGTTAAAATTCTCAAATACTTATTCGAACCAAGGAAAATGATATACTCAAAACATATACTCGATATTCGCACGAAATCGAATTTATCAAAAATCAAAAAACTTACGTAATTTCTGAAAAAGTTCTCAAAACCTTCTTCCAACCAATAAAAAGTATTTACTCAGACACATACTCTTATAATTGCACGAAAAAGAAATTGATCAAAAAATCAAAAAAAAACTTACGTAA
>CAJQUN010002311.1:0-28997 GCA_907163345.1 Haberlea rhodopensis | reverse complement strand
CGAAATAACTTGGTTAAGATCAATCTTACAAGATTTGGCTATCAACCACACACAACCAGTGAATCTATCATATGACAATCAAGCAGCACTATACATTGCCACTAATCCCGTATATCATGAACAAACAAAACATATAGATATCGATTGCCATCTGATATGAGAAAAGTACAAGAATGAACTATAAAATAGCACACATCCGCACAAAGGATCCAACCGGCCGACATCTTCACACGAAGCTATTAAGTAACACACGGTTTCATGCATTACTCATCAAGTTAGGAATCATCAACATACATTCCAAACTTGAGGGGGAGTGTTAAGGAAACATGTACACAATCATACGTGATCCAAATATTATTTTGTTTCCTATTTCAACATTGCTTGCATAGAAGTATATCCATATTTAAGGCATACATATATTGCTTGGATTTAGGCTAGATGAGAAGTTGTATACAATCTTTCAATCATTGTAATGATATGCAATAAGAATATTTTAATTCTTCTCAATATGTCTATGTTGAATATTTGGGTCAACGGTGTAGACTTCAAAAGGTCGACTCACTAGTTGTGACCTGGATTTAACTAGCCTTGGTCTTGATGTCCTCAAAATTAGATGCCCGTTTGAGTGTTTCTACACCGGGATCTTGGATGTTGGTCTTATGGTTTCTGTTTGCCCTTGTCTTTTCTAATTTTAAATGTTCATTCAAGCATGTTCTATAAAAAAAATATCTGGTGACTTTATGCCACTTGACAACTGTTCTTTAAAGAAAATTGGTTTTGATGAGCAATCAAATTTGATATCAGTAGGGAAGCTTTTTTTTTTTATGAGCAATGCGGCATTTTGTCTTAACATAAAGAGTATGCGTAATTTTTATCCTTTAGTAGCCTGATACGTTTTAATCTGGATAATTATTTTGAGCAATGTTATTTAAGTAAAATGGGTTTGATGGACTAAGGTCAGTATTGCGTTAGTAACCAAACTAACTTATAATTGTGAAATTACGGTGATTTCTCGCTTTTCAGAAAAATAAACATTTTTTCATTGATTTCTTGAATTTTTTTGATATAGGAAGCGCCATGCGGAGATTTCTTCACCCATTTCTTCTGCCATTTATGTGACATGATCTAAGGGTGATGAGGGTGAGTGAATTTTGCTCTCTGAGGAGCATAGATTCACCCATGATGTTTGAACTGTCGTTAGTTTAAGTAGATTTGAGTTGTGGCTATGTTTGGTATGTTGGTAGAAGATTGGTTTCATGTTGCATACATGTAAGTTTGGCTGGATGACATTCACAGCATAAAGTTAAACATACCTAATACACATCATATTTGACAATTTACATAATCTTTATATAATTTGTAATGCAATTCAAATATTTTAATCGATCGTTCTCCTAATATGGATAATTATTTTTCTACGAAAATTTATTTTAGAGAATGAAAATAAAGTGAATTATTAATATGGTCATAAGATAATAAATTCAAAAAACGAAACCAAATATTACATCTGTTTTGTAATGGTATGAATTTATTAAAATGACTATTATTTCTGGAGAATTAAGAATGCCTAACATTTAAGTTCAAGACAGAACAAAACTTAGTACATGACTTGATAAAACTTAGTCGTAAAGCACCGCACGCGCTCTCAATACGTCTGATCACGGCCGGAGCGTCAGTGTGCGATTTAGCAAAACTTAGTGTATCTTAAGCGTCGCACAAACATTCAATGCACCAATTCACGATCGAAGCACATTGTCAATGCGTGAAGGGGTGATAGGATTATGTGACTTATATTTGCGTTTGCAAAGCGTTTACTATAAAGTAAATGTTCTTGCGACTTCACCGCATAGGTCTTCAGCTTGGTGCTTTCCCACTCCACATTTCCCGCCCTGTGTCTCTGCTCGCTTTCATCTTAGTTCTGTGTGTGTCTGTGTGCCGTGTTCAAATCTTCAAGAAGAAGAAGGTAGAAGATGTTGTGGGTTGATAAGTACCGTCACAAATCCCTCGACAAGGTTATAGTCCATGAAGAGATCGCGCAAAACCTCAAGAAATTGGTTAATTTGTTGTTTAAACATCAAAGTTTATGTTTTTTATATACCACAATTCAGTATAAGATTTTGAATTTGATTCGTCGTGCGTGATTAATTTGTTTTTTGGGTTAATTATAGGTGATGGAGCAAGATTGTCCCCATTTGCTGTTTTAACGGGCCTTCTGGGTCGGGTAAGAAAACTCTTATCATGGCCCTTCTCAGACAAAATGTTTGGTCCTAGCGTACCGATAAGGTAATATTTGGAATTGTTGCTTTTCTATTGTTATTCTGATTTCTGTGTACTCCTGAATTGTGTTTATGAACAGTCCTTAGTTTCGAGTTGCTTTTCTAGTCCTTGATTGAGTAGTTTGAATAGTTTAACTCTTTTTTTCATGACGTTATGCGCTATTTATCCGCTACAAATTTGAAAGTTTTTCTTGGATGGGAATGACTCTTATCTTGATAACTTACATGTCGCCGTGCAGGTGAAAGTAGAAAACAAGAGTTGGAAAGTTGATGTAAGCTTTTCATCTCACAGTTGATATTACATGAATTGGTTTATACCTATTCCATCCAAACTCTCACACACACAATTACTGTAATTCTTTGTAGTTTGTACTGTGAATAATCTTTCCTCAGCAAATCATGGTCTTCTGAAATACATATTTATTGCCAAATGCTTAGAACCTATTGTGGTCATGATGTTTATCCGGGGTAGAATCTTGAGTCCAGTAATTATTAGGTGTTGTTGAAAGATGTTGGCTTAATCTTGACTAGTTTACCCCAAAATTAGTTGGTTTTGCTAGTATCTATATTCTAATATTCAAAGAACTGGAATACAGACTAACTTGTTGCAAAAGATATTCCGGATATTATCCGTTTCTATTGATCAGAATAATTTTTGAGGTTCCACCAATCATAGACATATTTCACAATTCAATTTGTGCCATATCTGCCTTGCGTAAGAGCTTTGAACCAACATTCGTATGTTTATATGGGGCAGCAAAAATTTGAAGATAATTCAATCTCAACCTGCTTCTAAAGTTCCCAATTGTTTCTTTAAATCATATCGGCATCAGATTATAGTTGCATAACACTCTCCTTTTGGTTTGTGGGCTTAAATGAGGAATTTAGAAGTAAACATAATCTGAGAGATTTCCTAAACCCTTTACCAGTAAAAAGAAAAGACATTGAAGATTAGTAGAATCGAGTGCAAGATCATTGATATTTTGGTTCAAGTGATAGGAAATACAGAAGCTTAAAAAAATGCGTGACCGTTTCTGGTCAACTTCTCTGTTTGCTACCCTTGCATGTAAAACAATGATGTATCTAATTTCTGCACTTTTAGTTTGAACTTTGAAACGGAATTCATGTTAATCAGTTTCTATTGTGTTGGTATCACAATAAATTACTCCTGTGCTTCTCTATTGATTTTCTGCGATAAAAATTGATGATTTGTATGTCCAGGCTGGGACCAGATCTATTGAAGTAGAGTTAACAACTTTGTCAAGCACACACCATGTGGAACTGAATCCAAGTGATGCAGGGTTTCAGGACCGATATGTAGTTCAAGAGATAATTAAGGAAATGGCTAAAAATCGACCCATTGATACTAAAGGGAAAAAAGGTTTCAAAGGTAGCTCTTTCCTTGTCAATTTTGTCATTCTGGAATATATGGACAGTATTTATTCCGGTGGTTCTATTGCTATCTATTTCATTGTACTTTACATTGCTGGGTTAAATAATATAGCTATTGAAAAAGTAATTCAGTAAAGCTCTTGGTTCGTGCAGAACTTAAAGGAAATATGAATGGCTTTGATTTCATAATATTTTATAAAATTTCTCTCAATTGATGACAAGTAATATTGAATTATAGTTCTAGTGCTAAATGAGGTTGACAAACTCTCAAGAGAAGCGCAGCACTCTCTTCGAAGAACAATGGAGAAATATAGTGCATCCTGTAGACTAATCCTGTGCTGCAACAGCTCCTCCAAGGTTACTGAAGCCGTCCGCTCTCGTTGTTTGAATATGCGAATAAATGCTCCAACAGAAGGAGAGGTCAGTGACTCTTTAATGTTTTCAGTTACTCCGGAAACAATAGCTTCATAAAAATCTTACTGTATGCTCTATGACGTTGAAATGAATGTCTTAAACTAAATGTAGCAAGTATATTATGCATGTACGCTCTGATGTTTTTATTCTAAGCTTAGTAAACAATGGTTCGATGTTTCTTTATCTTTCTTATCAGTTCTGATATTGGCTGTTTTTTGTGCTGAATTGAATAATTATGCCTTCAGTTTTCTGCGTGTTTTAGTTTCCATCTTTTCCCTGTCTAAAGAGACTACACAACTTGTGGTTGTTGTTTCATGTATATGGCTTCCAACATCACGAGTTTTCTACTTTCTGCAGTCAATTATGGTACTGCATGAGTCTGTGCTATCCCAACTTAGTTTTTCATTATTTCAGCTCGTGACAAAGTCCCTATGTGTTTTTTATATTAACTGTTATTATGCATCGGGCTTAGGACTACGTAATTATCTTTCATTTATACTATATGTTGAGTAAGAGGGTATAAGATTAACAAAAATTTGGTACACAAAACATGTTTTACCAAAAGTACCTTTGAGCTTCAGCCAGTAATGTTTTGGAATTATTAATCTATAGTGAAAAGTTTCATTCTGTGCGATACATTTCTTTCCCATGTTTTATGCTCAGCAATACACGGACACTCCTTTTACTATGTTATGTAGTAAATAAAGTGAATTATTATGAAGAAGTTTTATACTGTTTTGTTACCACATCCACCATCTATAGATCGAGGTATGGTGATGGACATGCATCTCTAATGTTTCTGCATGCCGTAAGTGTCTTACTGGAAAGGAAATAGAGAATATTTTGTTTGAAATTGTACCATACTGTTGAGAACAATTTTAATCATGATGTAGAGATTGAACACACCTATTACACACGAAATTTTTATCTTAATAATTAATATAGTCAACTGTACATGCCAACTAAGTTCCTCAAATTATTTTTCCTCCTATATCTTGACCTTTTCTAGTATATGCATGTATTAATGAATTGGTTTTCATTGTCAGATAGTAAAGGTGTTGGAATTTATTGGCAAGAAGGAAGGGTTGCAACTGCCACCTGGATTTGCTGATCGCATAGCACAACAGTCTACTAGGAGTCTGAGGAGGGCAATATTGATGTTTGAAACTTGTCGTGTCCAACAGTTGAGTTTTCTTTTACTTTAATGTTGAATGCAGCAATATTAATAAGCTTTTGCTGTGTTATGCATTAAAAGTGTGGCTGTCCTCTTTTGTGTTAGGTACCCTTTCACGAACAATCAAGTGATACCCCCAATGGATTGGGAGGAATATGTTTCTGAGATAGCATCAAGCATATTTAAGGAGCAGAGTCCTAAACGGTTTGGCATTACACTTCTGGATTGGTGGAATTTTTGTTTAAGTAGTCTAAATCTGTGAATCTGTGCTTGAAAATGTGATCTTCATATAGCATTGTTCTAGTAAAAGATGAGTAATGTCAATGACAAGAAACAGAATTGTTGCCTAAGGGGATATCATACCGTGTTGATTTTTATGCTTTGTAATGCCTATGCTTACAGATAAAACTTTTGTTAGACTATTTACTTAGTGTGCTGCCTTGTCATATATATTTATAGTTGCGATATTTGTGTATCCCTGTATATCTTTCCAAACATCGGGAAGCAAATGCTTCTTGTTCCTCATTTATAGTGGAAAAAATAAAAACTGACAACTGGAGCCAAGGAATGTGTTGTCTGGAAAGCAAAGAGATTAGCTTGGTCGAATGAACTTAATAGAACAGCAGAAAAACCATTTACCTTAATGCAGTAGCTTATTCTATGACTCCTTTCGCATCAGCAGTTTTTATATTGGTTGTACTTCACTATGTTGTGTATATTGGAGCAGTCCTTTTATTTGAGTTATTTTTGTAGGTTGTTTGAGGTTCGAGGAAAGCTGTATGAATTACTCATTAATTGCATTCCTCCAGAAATTATTTTAAAGGTTCCCACATTCTTCTTTTCTATATTACCACTTAAAACAATTTGATAATGCATATTTCCAGTTGCGAGTTGAATATTCTATTTCTATTCAGAGGCTGGTTTATGAACTGTTGAAGAAACTGGATTCTGAATTAAAGCATGAGACCTCTCATTGGGCTGCCTATTATGTAAGTTTGCTCTGGGGTAGCAGGTCTGCTCATTTCCGCTTGGATTTTACTTTTTTCCTTGATTAGGAAGCATCTCAATTTTATCGATTGTAGGGATGCTTCCCTGAAACTTTGTATTGTCCTTAATGGTTTCGTTTATTTTCATTTTATTGAACTCTTCCCCAACAACTTATTTGGCAGTTTAACATTAGTTTTGTTCTTGGATTTAGTCCTACACTCTTGTGTTGGGCATCATGTCCACATATGGTAATTGTAATCAGGGGAGAATTTACATGTCTTGAAGGGGGCAGCTGCCCCCCTCAAATTTTTTATTTTTTTTTATAATATGACATTATTATTATTATTATATGTCATTATATTTTTTGCCCCCTACCCCCTAAATTATTTTTTGACCACCATCTTTTATGTCATTAACTAATCTTTTATGTCATTAACTTTTGCTGTCCCTCAATAAAAATGCTAGATTCGCCCCTGCATGTACTGCCAACAAAATTAACTACCAGTACTATGCTTTAATGGATTAAAATACCAGGAGCATATTGGAAACATGATTTTAAAATGGCGTCTACTCGTGCATTTCATATAAATAAAATGTTATACCTGATGATTGAGAACAAGGGTTAAATCCTTAAATGTTACAAATTTTGTATGAGAAATTGTATGTTACACGTATTTAAAGCAAATTTCTTATTCTCAGGAACACAGATTACGGCTTGGCCAGAAAGCAATTTTTCATCTTGAAGGTATGTCATGCATTTATCTTCAATAATGTAAGGATGGATATTTTACCATTTTGCTAATAAGTAACAAAAGTTACAATGCTCCATTTTTTTGCATCTTGAAGGTATGCCATGCAATTTCATCTTGAAGGTTGCTACTTTTATGTGAACTATACATCACTTGACCATTATCCCTAACTAAACGCTCCAATGTTCTAGCAGAACATTTCGTACTGACAACGTGCATCTTTTAGTTATAACAGCTTATTCGAACAATTGCATCATTTGATTTGTAATGGAAGGATATCTTATCCTCCACATGAATAATTCCATGCCTATTACTTAGTTTCATTTCTCACCATCTTACGACTTTATCTTACAGCAACGTTAGGAATATATAGATATGTAGCAGTTTCGTGCTGAAGCTAATTTCTGAATCTATTCCATGGTTTCTCCTTGATCTTGCAGCTTTTGTGGCCAAGTTTATGAGCATCTACAAAGGTTTCCTCATCGAGACATTTGGCTGAACGTGAGATTTGCTTACTTCGAAACGGAGCTTTGTTGTTCTTCGACTTGATAAAGAACCTACTTAAGGAAATGTTTTAAACTGTTGTGATGTTAGTTGTATCTATTTTATTCTCAATCTCTTGCTTTCACCAATTTCTCAATCTCTTGTACTGATTCTGGCATCACTCATCTCTTAATCAAATCTGAATAAAACATTAAGTCTAAATTTGGAATCTGTAGAAGGATACATGCTTTCAGATGAAAATATATGTATATGTTTTTATTTTCATTTATAATATTTCTATGATGTAAGTTTTATCAATCAAAATATGGATAATCACAATTCACAACTTTGAGCCGTCTATTAATAAATTTCATTTTCCTTCGTCGCATTCAATTTCAAGCTAACTGGAAGGTGTCTTGGCCTTGACCAATTTACAATGTACGGATTAAGATTAACCAAGTGAAATACTTGCAATAAACATAACGACAATGCAGGACGATTCGTTAATCCCAAGAATTAATTTAACTAAGAAAGCTCTGCTACCCCGGAGGCTAAAAACCTACAAAATTGAGCAACTCCATCGGCTAAAAGAATGAACAAATAGATCAAACTAACATCTAATACTTCCCAAAACTGGCATCTCGCAATTTTCATCCATGATTGATTCTCCGCTATTTCATTCGGAAAACGTATACCGAGCTATGCCTCTTATGCCATACGGCCAGACAACCTATCAAGCAAGATTTCTAGGTACAGCAACCGACTTGATATCTTCTCTAGAGGCAATTGCTCGAAAAAATCGACCTGCCTTGTGAATCTTAAGTTTGACAGCAGGAACCTTTCGGAAAACAGCCTGCCATATCATCTGGACAGCATCATTTGATTGTGATGGATGCTGAAACTCATAAAAGTTTTCGACTTCTTTTAGCCTTGCCCACATTCTGGTCCAGTCCTCCTTGGTAATGTTCTTGATGAGGTTTAGTAGAAATTTTTCTTTGAGAGCATCAGATGTACGGACAAACACGCAGAATTCTGAATAGTCGAGCACATCTTCGTACGGAAGCTCGATTTCGTCACTGATAATGACAGGTACACAGTGGCTAGCTATAGCATCAAACAGACGGTTTGATGATGGAGTGTCGCCTGCTATGTTGAGGCAGAATTTGGATGAGCGCATACCTGTGGAAGCTTGTTTGATTCCACCATTTTGAACACTTCCAAATGCGAAGTGCACGTCTTTTTCATTTTTCAGCATGTAATACAATTCTTGACGTATTATTCCGCCCTGAAAGTAAGTAGCCAAGAAAGTGTTTGGCGTAGTTGAAACACAGTGATCCTAATGCTAACTGTTCGAAGGAGTAAATATTATACTATCTTCAGCAATATGCAACACGCATCATCATATTTTATTAACAAAAAAAAGAAAACACGGCAGTGTCATCCTGCTCCATTCATTTTAAGACAGAAAATCAAAACAAGTAATGACAAATAACGCCAATGGCTCTTGGAAGAAGGGTATGCATATTAGCAGACGTTTAAAAAAAAAAAGATCTTGTTAAGGTTTAAGAAAAGAATAAACATTTCTAGACAACAAACGACTAGCGCTGGATGAGAAGGATCAGTTAAAATAATGAACAGCATCTTCTCCAGGTAGAATCAGCAAGCAGGTGTGGGTGGGGGTGGGGGTGGGGGTGGGGGTGATTCTTCATGTGTTTCATTTGGGAAAAGTGATATTGTTCAGCAAGAAAAAAATCAAGCACTTTGATTCTTGATTATGAGTTTGTTGAGTGTACCTACATGAATATAGGGTACACATAATTCAAATGGACACAACTGATTAATAAATTGACATCTCTATTCTTCAACCACATCGTTTTCACCACGGCTGTAACTTAATATCAATGATGAATGAACAAACAAGAACACAAAAAAACCATAGCCTTTAGTTTTCTAATCAAACACAGTTTAGCCTATCAGTAAGACTAAAAGCATATGGGCCAAATATTTTGCATCAGAAATAAAAACAACATATATATAAGAAACAAGGTATCTTACATCTTTTCGATAAATGGCCCCTTGGAAATAGAGCAACGTTTGACGACTATCAAAATTGGATATATCATCTTCATAACTTCCAACAACATGCCTGTAAGGCGCAATTACGTCTTTCTCAACGTTAGCAATAGTTGGAGGATACCTTCCGAAATCTGAAAGAATAAAAATCGCCGGCCAGAGCTTCATTCTAGCATCTAAAAGGCTATTCGGATGGTGAGCAATGATAATATGATCATTTCCACCAGATCTCTTCCATTCATCCTGAGCAGTCAAAAAACTAACCAATTTCTCCTGTAATAAACTATTAGTACTCCTTTTCTGGTTTGGCTTCAGCTTCGAGTGCCTATTATAGCAAATGGATGAAAAGAAGGGAACAAACACAACATCAGCTTCACTAGAATTATGTACTCTGATTGCACTGCGGCCTCCCAAAATTTTGGTAAATTCAGAGTTCAAGAGGTCCAAAGTCAGCCAATATTCTATGCTATGCTGCAAATTCAATCCTCCAGGGTACTCGGGGACCTCGGATCCAACGTCCGGCCAAACACCGCCCTTTCCCTCACCTTTCCAACCCAAGAGATTAAAATGGAACTCTGACGGCAAATCATACATGAAAACCTTGAGAATTTGCTCACTATAATCACATCCTCTTGAACCTCTACTCAAGATTACAGCTTCTTTATCAATTGAAGATCTGGTTGGTGGGTGTTCATCAAGATTATCATTTTTTGCCATTGAAAGAAGCTTGGAATAGTCAATAGAATAAGTCCGGCCAGTCGACCTTAACACTAAGAACCAAGATAATATGAACACTGCTGATGTTAATAAGAAAAAAAGGAACAAATATCTATGAGTAAAGAACCCCATTTTCGACATTCTATTACCAATAAGTATAAATTCAATTAAACGTTGGAGCAATACCAACCGAAATTTCAGACACAATTGCTCCCTTGATTTCTATTATATAAAAAAGACTTGAAATTCAGAGAAAAGCTACTCATTTTAAAGGGAAAGAAATATGCCCAAATGTAGAACACTTCATCAAGAATCACATCTTGAACTAGGTTGCATGCATTGAGACCAGATAACCCAACAATAAGAATCGGAAAAACAAATCCAATATTCGTAAATAAACAGTGATTCGGAGCAGAATAGAAAAGAGCTGATATCTAATGCAAAAAAGGGTTTCTTCGCATAAAAAATGCAACAAGCAACAAAACCCAGATGGAATTTGGTTTCAAACAATCAAGCCAACGAAAAAATATTCAAGAAAATAAGCTAGGGAGCAACATACATCTGGGAAATAGAGAAAGAATGGCAAGGAGATAAGAGAGAGAAAAGGTCAAGGAAAGGGAAAGGAGCCGAGCACCAAGAAAATTACAGAACAGTGTGTGCGAATGTTTGATGAAATTGACCTCCAACCATGTGCCTCTTTCGATTTTTTCTTGCTTTATTGAAAAAAGATGATTCCTTATTTTCTTCCTTCAAGAAAAAAAAAATGATTCTTTTTACTCAGCGTGTGAATAGGGGTATCGGAAGAAGCGGCCATCGGCCTCTCTTACATTAAGCTTGTTATAGTATATCTTTGATTGGCTTTTTTACAGACTGTAATTTACTTGCTTACAAAAGAATGGAATAAATAAGGAATTGCAAATGTGAATCTATATCCAATTAGAACTTTTAGTCCACATATTACTCGGTGTCTCTTTGTTATTGTCTTTGTTGGCACATATATTTAGTGTTGTTTTCATTGGATTCGTCGGGTCTTGTAGAAGTCGGCAGGACCATTGTTGTAAGAGTGTTTCTTCTAATATTGTTTCTATATTATGTTAAAAAAAATAGAAAAGTGACCGATTTACAAGCTCACGTTTAAGTCGACAACGTTCAATTGGAAACCGATAAATAAAATCAATCAAAATATTTATCTATGATTTTTTTATATATAAATTTGAAGTGTGGAAGACTAAAATCTACCACACCGGGGTAGGGGTGAGCAAAAGTTCGGTTAAACCGAACAAACCGAAATAACCGATTTTTTATCGGTTCGGTCGGTTCGGTTTCGAAAAATAAATCGGTCGGTTCGGTTACAGTTTTAAAAATCGGTTCGGTTCGATTTTCAGAAATTCGGTTCGGTCGGTAACCGAACCGACCAAATGCTCACCCCTACATCGGGGTCAAGGGACTTTTAACTCATTTATTTATGATTTTGAAGTGTATGTTGGAGTGATATAGAACAAAAACATCTACCTACATAATTTAAGTGGAGTTGGAGTGATATAGAACAAAAACATCTACCTACATAATTTAAGTGGAGTTGGAGTGATATATCTCATTTTAGATATAATCTGAGTGGTGGGGCAAGGCTATAAATTATTATAGTCTAGAGTTGTTCAAAATCGACGATCCACCAAATTGTATTTCATAATATTAAATCCCATGTCAAAATTAGTTAATGATAATGATTTTTCTATTTTTATTCAAATAAAAAAAGAAAAAAAAATAGTGTTCTTGTGAGTTCAGTATCTCAACGCCAATGTCAAAAGAAAAAAATCAACCTCACACACTAAAATGAAACTATCCAATTACACTAAGGCACCGTTTGGAGTTCGGGATAGGATTAGTAATCTTCGGATTACTAATCTTATCCCATGTTTGTTTCGCTTTTTTTAAAAAATTATCCTACTATATTTATCTCATTCTAATCCCAATTTACAACAAAAAGACATAAATACCCTTCCCGCCTTTTTTACTATCTCAGAATTTGAAATTTTCGCCAAAATTAAAACTTATTTCCTACAACTTTATTATTATATTGTATTATTTATTTATTTCATTCTTATTATTATTATATAATAATTATTATAATTATTATATTATTATTATTATTAAAAAATAATAATTTAATATTATTCATATATATGTGTGTATATATATATATTATTATCTAATAATAATAATTATTAATATAATTATTATAATATGTTATTAATATAATATTTTTATATATTATTATTATTATTAATATATATACACACGCACGTGTGTATATATATATATATATATATATATCTATATATATATATATATATATCTCTATATATATATATCTATATATATACTATGTTTTTATTATAGGATTATGTTACGTATATATATATATTTAAAAAATGTATAGAAATCTATATTACTACTTATTATTATTCTCTACATATATATTATTATGTAATAATAATAATAACTATATAACTTATTATAATATTTATTATATAATAATTTATATATATTATATATACTATTCTTATTATTATTATTACTATTATATATTGTATATATACACACACACGTGTGTATATATATATATATATATAAAATATATAATCATAATATAGTATATATAATATATAATAATAATAATTATTATTATAATCATACTAATCATATAATAATCATAATATATATATAATAATAATAATTAGTATTAGTATAATCATACTATTATTATAAAAATATATATTTGAATATATAATATATATATATATATATATATATATATATATATATTATATGATTCTTAGATATATTATATATTATTATAAAAATATATATTTGAATATATATATATATATATATTATATGATTCTTAGATATATACTATTTTTTTATTATATTTTATTATTATAATGATAAGGGTATTTTAGTCATTATACCATATAATAATCCTTATCAACTATCTTATTCTCCAATCAAACAACATATAACTTATCACATATTATTTTTACAATCATTTCACAACTTTTTAATCATTACATTACTTATCATATACATCACTTCAAACGGTAGAAGCCAACACGCCAAGCAGTAGCTTCGGGAAAACATCCCAAAATGTAGATATCGCCCTTAAAATACAGCAAGTCATCTATAACTAACTCCAACAATATAACCCCCGGAAACTGAATCATTATGATTGCCACAAAACGTTTACACTTTATCCGCATGTTATTTCGTCCAAAAAGTTCACAAAATCCCAACAGTACAAAGTGTAAATCTCGAATTGCTTCCCCCACAAATCAGACTAAATCACGTCTAAGGAGAAGTTAGAATTGGAACTGCATCTCGGAGGTGTATCCAAGAGCATCGAGATGGCCAGCCATGGCTTTGTTCATCGGAGGAGGGCCACATCTAAGAATCTGGAGAATCATAAAGCTAGACTTAGTTCTTGAAGTTTCTTCCATCACATTTGGTGGTTTATTTAAGATGGCTAAATGTCAAACCTGAATATCGGAGGCTGGTGCAGGGCAATGAGCTTGAATCATTTCCTTCGAGACGAACCCCACGCCACCATTCCATACTTCTGGAGGCTATATATAAGTTCAAAAGTAACCAACAATTTAGCTAGTTGCGTAGGTAACAAACAGCATCACTATGGGTATTTAGAGGGCAAAACCAATATTTTAAGAAAACGTATGCATAAAATTTGACACTCTTTTTTTCATTTAAGGAGGGTTACTGCTTTTAATAATAACAAAAAGTTTAAGGTAATCCAAATCCAAATCCAAAGCTTCTTTTAATAACTTTTCAGCAAAACAACAGAAACAAGAAGCTTAAGTGGATCCAGGAAATGTCCAGTTTGACCACTCAACCCAGTGAACCCTTGAAATTCTGTTGGAGGGAATAGATGCGAGAGGGAAAATCATAGCAAAATGGATTGCAATCGGGTTACATATAAATTGAAAGTGCTAACAACTCTTTATTAAGTTCTCTTGCCACTTTCTACAGCTAATTGACTTAGTTTAGTCACAACCAAGATGAAAGAATTCATATTGAGAATCACAAATCAAATCCAAGCAGTAAGTAAAGACTCAACCTGATTGAGAACATAGAAAACTTTGAACCTGTCAGGGTAGTTTTTAGCAAGGTTGTCCAACTCATCCTGCCACCAAAGAGCACAAAAATACCTTATCAAACACAAGTTGAAAATTCTCAGTTTCAAATTACAATTACACGTCAAAGGTTTGGTTAGAAATACAATGATACCCCATGAAGGTTTAGTTAGCATTATATTTACACCCTTGTTCGAAGGGGTCGGTAAATTTACAAACTTCTCATGCATGCAGCATTAGAATGGACCAAGTGCATTGAGATTCACAAATTACCTTCAGTAAAATGTCATCGACGGAAACATTAGCATAAATTAGATGCACCTTCGTTTTGTCTCTGGGGTTTTCAAGAATTGCTCGGGCAACCTAAACCAAAGACAAAAAAAGTGAAAAGTATAAAAGTTAAATTCCACATTAGCATTATATCTTAAGAAATAAAAAATACGAAGATTCTATATAATGAGGAGTTTAACCTGGAACATCGGTGTAAGTCCAGAGCCCCCAGCAAGCATTCCAAATGCTCTCACCTGGTCTGGTTTATAATTGAATCGACCCTATAAAGAAGAGCTTCTCAATGCAGCGAGGAGATTTGAAGCATGTATATGTAGGATCAAATGCACATAATCAAATAAATAACTAAGACAATGTGATCCCACATTGAAAAACACAAATGAACTAAAAAACTATGCCAATTGAATACCACAATTAGAAGTTAGGCAAAGATTCAGCAATAATTGATTGACCATTGACAGATCAAAAGACTATCGTGAATCTAAATTTCGTATCTCGCGCATGTCTAACCTTCAATCTAGTGAAATATGAGTCGAATAACGTAAAACTTTATAAACCAAAAATATAGGGAAAAGATATATGATATTTCTTAAGCCTTGCACAATCTTTTACTGCAACAACTTAAGACTTTCATGTGATATGAAACCGACAAACTTTTTCTTTCATTTTCATTTCATTCTTAAAAGACTTGATGTTGCCTCTTAGGAATAAAAAAATTATCCTTATAGAGAATGTACCTTTGGTCCTTTCACAGATAGATAATCACCTTCACGCATTTCTCGGAAATGGTGAGACATTCTTCCTTGTGGGTACATCTAAACAAATATCAAAGAACTAGTGATCCAACAGAAATATTATGAAGATTATCATATAACTGCGTCTGTGGCAAATAAAAAAGGATGGCAAAAAATAAGGAATCCACCTTTATAACTAACTCAAAGTATCCAACATCAGAATCCAAAGTAGTCGGGGTGTATGGTTTGATGACCTCTTCACCTTGACTATCCTTACCCCTATGACAAAACAGGACATAAATTTGATTGTATGAAATTACAAATGGGATTTACATGCCACATAACATAATGATACATAATAATTAGATACATATTTATTTAAATAGTTGTACAAATACCTGCAGCTGATATGTTTCCCAATGGGAAGGCCCATGATAGAAGAGGGCGAAGGGAGGGAAAACTTGAACTTAGCCACATTATGGCTGATTTGTGTTTTCTTGAAAAGCTTAAACTCCTTGAATTTTTCAGGATCCAAGCACACTGCCAAGCACAAAGATACCAAGTCAAAATACAAAACAAATATGCATGCATATCTCATCTTTATTCAAATATGTTCCCTATTATCCTAAAGTAGTTTTACCATAATCAAATGGGGAGATATAAATCTCAATAGTAGAACACCCCCCCACCCCCAAATCATCGAGGAGATGGTGAATTTACAGAGTTTTAGAAAAACCAATAAATAGCCCAGATCTAAACGTGGAGCTTCAGAAATGAGCACCCGTACTATGTATGGTTCGAATGCAACACCGAGTGCTGCGATACGAAACTTCAAGCACCAAAAAAAGTTCCAGACGATGGGAGATTTGTCATTTGTTCTATATTAGAGAGGAACGTGTCTATAACTTGGAAAATCGAATCTTCAGGCTAATTGAAGATCAAACATATCAAAAGGAATGCTTCTAAGCTCCAAGCAACCTACCAGACTTAAAAAAAAACCCAGAAAAATCACAAATATAAATATATGTTCTAAAAATGGGATTCCAACCTTTTGGCTTCTTGGGGGATAACAAGTAATATGCAACCCCAACAGCAACTAGACCAACAGCGACACCAACAAATAATTGGCCTTCAGATGTTGCCACGAAATCCATGGCCAAAACAATTAGAATACCTAGATTTTCAGATAGGAAAATAATTCATCCAATGAATATAATCTCAATCAAGCAATGTTAAATCCTATATTTACAGCAGCAAAAACTAGAGAAAATATGCAATGGGTTGGTAATTATTTTGTAATTAAGATCCCAAGAACTGTTTTTCTCCATGGAAATGATACCTTCAGACCAGAAACCGGAATCTTGATTAAACTACACTTTTATATTACCTTAAAAAAAAGTAATAATTAAAAATAGTGATCAAAATAGGCGTACTCGATCCAAACGGGGTTGAAGAAAAATGATGCATAGAAATTGACATCCTACCTACCCACCCTCCTTCGGTTCTTCTCCACTCCCACCAACTTTGAACGTTGCAGTGCTCTAATCTTTGGGGAAATTAATAATAAAACTTGGCCACAATTTTATATGGGTTGAAATCGTGGTATTTCTTTCTTTCTTCATGGACTGTTTGAATAAAAATATTATTAAATTGTAAAAAATTTCTTGAAATACTCAGTAAGTACTGGAATTATTGCTAAATGAGATTTTATCATTATTTATTAAATGAGTGATGCTCATGAAATTTTTGTTTATTATCAAAAATTTATTAGGAATAAACAATCGTGTTTATATTTTAGTTGATAAACACGTCTTTTTGTATTGCATATAAATAGAAGTTTCCCGGTTGTTTTTGTAACGAGATTTATTCACATTGTTCATATTTCTCAATTCAATACATTTTTGCTATTCCCTTCATTATGCTATGCTAGGTTATCTTTTGTAATATGGTAGCAGAGCTATAACAAGCTGCTTTTCTTCATCTTCGATCATTTTCAATGGTGAAGGCTAATCAACAGCAGCAGAATCACGCAAACCAACAGTAGCAGAACTCCAATACGAACAATCGTCAAATCTATGAGGATTTGAGCAGTCCATATTTCTTACAAAACGGCGATCATCCAGGTCTGATTTTAGTTTCACATCTCTTACTGGTTCGAATTATAATGAGTGGAGTCGAGCTATGTCCACAGCTTTGATCGCTAAAATAAACTTAGTTTTGTCGATTGCACCATTGATCCACCATCCTCCGGTGATTTGTTGTATGGAGCTTGGATGAGATGCAATAGTATGGTCATATCGTGACTTTTGAATGCGGTTTCTCGTGAGATCACGGATAGTCTTATGTACATAGCTACCGCTTGGGAGATGTGGATTGATCTACAAGATCGTTCTCATCAAAGTAATGCTCCACGCATTTTCTAAATTAAGAATCAATTAGCTGCTTTGACTCAAGGTTCAATGGATGTTAGTGCTTATTCTACTCACTTACTCACACTTTGGGATGAACTTGAAGATTTTCAACCTGTGCATGTATGTACTGGTGGATCGATGAAACAATTGCTGAATTTTCAGAATCAGGAACATGTCATGCATTTTTTAATGGGGTTAAATGATTCATATGCTCAAATTCACACTCAAATTCTTATGATGGAGCCTCTTCCTGCTATTTCGAATAAGTTATACAGGAAGAACGTCAACGCACCATATGCCAGAATTTTCCTGAAGTCATGGTTGATTCAAAACAGAATTTTCTGTCACAATCATCCAGTGTAGCTGCTGTGAAGAGTTATTCTTCTAAAGGAGGTAAAGATAAGGTAGTATGTGTGATTTAACAGGTCATACCTTTGACAAATGTTATAGACTTCACGGATATCCGCCTGGACATCCTAAGTTTAAACAG
Organism: Haberlea rhodopensis; assembly: GCA_907163345.1. Taxonomy (NCBI): domain Eukaryota; kingdom Viridiplantae; phylum Streptophyta; class Magnoliopsida; order Lamiales; family Gesneriaceae; genus Haberlea; species Haberlea rhodopensis. The sequence goes on along the minus strand of CAJQUN010002311.1, from coordinate 10,664 downwards.
AAACAAAGCCTACATAGTCAAGGAAAGGCATCTGCCTGTCAAAGTGTTGGAGTTGGTGATTCTCATACAAGTGTGGGAAACAACTTAACTACACAACAATGCCAACATTTTATTGCTTTCCTAATCTCGCAACTTCCTCATGGTTCTGAAACTTCTCGGAAGGTGCATCAAGAAGAGCCTATTGTTTCATGTTTCCATGATACCTCTCTGCTACTTTAAATTCTAATTTTGTTTCAAGCACCTCTTGGATTCTGGACACAGGTGCTACACACCATATATGTTGTACATTATCTTCTTTTCATTCGTATAAGCATTTCTCCATTTCTGTAACACTGCCAAATAATATCACAGTGCTTGCCACACATGTTGGTGTTGTTCGTTTGACACGTGACCTATTTCTACATGATGTCTTATGTGTTCCTCAGTTTCATTTGAATCTCCTTTCCATTAGCTCTCTCACTCGACAAACTGTGTGTCGAGTTACTTTTTTGACTAATGAATGTTCAATCCAGGTCCTAGACTCGAAGAAGATGATTGGGATGTGTAAGAGAGTTGGAAATCTACACATTCTTCAAGGTCCAATTAACCAGTCTTCAGTATCCTGTAATGCTTCATTCTCTAAGACAAATTTATGGCATTTTAAATTTGGGGCATCCTTCTTCCACAAAACTCTCTGTAATAAAAAATGAATTACATTTCATTCCTACTGTCAATAATGATTCTCATTGTTCCATTTGTCATATATCCAAACAAAAATGTTTGTCGCTTATTTCAAATGGTTCTATCGCTTCGAATGCTTTTGATTTAATTCATATAGATAGACGTGTGGGGTCCTTTTACTCCTATAAGTATCGAAGGGTGTCGTTCTTTTCTAACAATTGTGGATGATCATACACGATACACTTGGGTCTATTTCTTGAAAACTAAAGCTGAAGTTACTGAGCTCTTCCCATCTTTTTGTGCCATGATTCGAACTCAATTTAGCAAATGCATCAAGATAGTTAGATCTGACAATGCACCTTGAATTTCCCTTCTCTCTCCATTCATTAGGTATCATTCATCATCTATCATGTGTAGAACGACCTGAGCAAAATTCTGTTGTTGAATTGTTCCACTCCAACATTCCGTTAGAATATTGGTGTGATTGCATTTACACTAACATATATCTCATTAAGAGGACACCTTCGCCTCCATAACATCCTACATACACCCATCTTAAACTATTTGGGTGTCTTTGCTATGGTAGCACACTTCTTTCGCAACGTCACAAGTTTGCCCCACTAGTTGTAAGGTGTATTTTTGTTGGTTATCCATCGGGTTATAAATGTTATAAATTGTTATATCTTGACACTAATGAGACATTCATTTCCAGGGACGTAATGTTCCATGAAGATGTTTGCCCTTTTAAAGATCATCCTATGCATTTGCACACTGATGATATTTTCATGCAAGTTGCTTGCCCACTCACTCTGACTTTGTTCCAAGTGTGGACAATACCTCTTCTGTTCCTGTTTCAGACACAAATATGCCTAAACGAATGCATTCTAAGCCTTCCTACTTGCATGATTATCAGTGTTATTGATAAGTGTATTTTATACGCTCATATTCCTTCATATTTTACATGGTTTATCACTGGTTTTCGATCAGAATTACGTTTTTTGTATTGTTTGTCACGTCTTGTAAGAACTTGGTAACTACGTGGTTTGTGGACTAAAAGGGTGCAAAAACCGATGAAAATGATGTATTGATGTCAAGGCTCCAAGTTTCCATCCTACAGACAGGCGTAACTACGCCATTATCAGGCGTAAATACGCCAGAACGACATTTGCAACTTTTGAAGAGTTAAAGTAGGCGTACCATTATCAGGCGTAAATACGCCAATGCTACGTCAAATGCATTTTCAAATAACAACTCAAAATGAACAAGCCTCATAATACAAAATTCTACGAAAAATCAGTCTATTAATCCATACAACAGAATTATTGTCTTTACAATGTGAAATTTTATCACTAAAACCGGTTACCTAATTATTCCAGAAATCAAATTCATCAGCGGAAGCTTATAATAATCTCAAATCATGGCAGCAGACTTTTGAACAGCAATAGCTACAAAACCATCATCCTCAAACTAATATTGCTCTTCTTCTTCGATATTTATCCTACTTGTATATGGGGAGGGAGAGTGAGGGGTGAGTGTTTTGGAAGACACTCAGCAAGTGGGAATTTTCCAAAACGCAATTCATAATCAAATCATAAACCAATACAAATACATCATAACATAATTTAATATAATTGCTCCCATCGAGCCATATAATATAATATTGCCCCTATCGAGCCATATAATATAATATTACCCCCATTGGACCTTGTAATATAATATTGTCCCCATCGCACCTTGTAATATAACATGCATAATTTTAATATAATTCACATAATCGATTGTAGTTTTCAAGACATACATATGATTTTCTCAAAAACGAAACGAATATCATAACAAAAGCCCACTTACCTCTCGATGATCAAAATTTGTCACAACATCGTAATTTTAAAATACATCACATATTCGATTGCAATTTAAAATCGTACTTATAATTTTTTTCAAAACGAAAGAATGATATTATAGCAAAAAACCCACTTACTGCGATTTTAACGGAAGAATGAACTAGGTTGCAAAAGCATGATGAAATCCTCCTTCTTAAAGATAAAAAATGTACGCCTCTAATGTATGAAATTGTGTGTGTTTATTGTATGAAAGCTCTCGAAATTTATGGACTGGATTTCGAAAATATTGTGTTGGAACTTTAAGGGAACATATGGTTGGAAGCTTTTGCATTTAAAGGCTTGAGTTGGTCGAGTTTTAAAGGCCCGAGCTTTCAAAATTATGGATGAGATAAGAATTGTTTTGTTTTTAAAATAAGAACAATATATTTTGCAAATATGCTGATGGAGTATTTTTGAATTTTAGTGGCTTGTAGTCTTCGAAAATTGCCCCTATCGAGCCATATAATATAATATTACCCCCATTGGACCTTGTAATATAATATTGTCCCCATCGCACCTTGTAATATAATATTGTCCCCATCGGGCCTTGTAATTTAACATGCATAATTTTAATATAATTCACATCATCGATTGTAGTTTTCAAGACATACATATGATTTTCTCAAAAACGAAACGAATATCATAACAAAAGCCCACTTACCTCTCGATGATCAAAATTTGTCACAACATCGTAATTTTAAAATACATCACATATTCGATTGCAATTTAAAAGCGTACTTATAATTTTTTTCAAAACGAAAGAATGATATTATAGCAAAAACCCACTTACTGCGATTTTAACGGAAGAATGAACTAGGTTGCAAAAGCATGATGAAATCCTCCTTCTTAAAGATAAAAAATGTACGCCTCTAATGTATGAAATTGTGTGTGTTTATTGTATGAAAGCTCTCGAAATTTATGGACTGGATTTCGAAAATATTGTGTTGGAACTTTAAGGGAACTTATGGTTGGAAGCTTTTGCATTTAAAGGCTTGAGTTGGTCGAGTTTTAAAGGCCCGAGCTTTCAAAATTATGGATGAGATAAGAATTGTTTTGTTTTTTTAAAATAAGCACAATATATTTTGCAAATATGTTGATGGAGTATTTTTGAATTTAGTGGCTTGTAGTCTTCGAAAATTGCCCCTATCGAGCCATATAATATAATATTACCCCCATTGGACCTTGTAATATAATATTGTCCCATCGCACCTTGTAATATAATATTGTCCCCATCGGGCCTTGTAATATAACATGCATAATTTTAATATAATTCACATCATCGATTGTAGTTTTCAAGACATACATATGATTTTCTCAAAAACGAAACGAATATCATAACAAAAGCTCACTTACCTCTCGATGATCAAAATTTGTCACAACATCGTAATTTTAAAATACATCACATATTCGATTGCAATTTAAAATCGTACTTATAATTTTTTTCAAAACGAAAGAATGATATTATAGCAAAAACCCACTTACTGCGATTTTAACGGAAAGAATGAACTAGGTTGCAAAAGCATGATGAAATCCTCCTTCTTAAAGATAAAAAATGTACGCCTCTAATGTATGAAATTGTGTGTGTTTATTGTATGAAAGCTCTCGAAATTTATGGACTGGATTTCGAAAATATTGTGTTGGAACTTTAAGGGAACGTATGGTTGGAAGCTTTTGCATTTAAAGGCTTGAGTTGGTCGAGTTTTAAAGGCCCGAGCTTTCAAAATTATGGATGAGATAAGAATTGTTTTGTTTTTTAAAATAAGCACAATATATTTTGCAAATATGCTGATGGAGTATTTTTGAATTTTAGTGGCTTGTAGTCTTCGAATTTGGAGGCATGGGGTTTCAAACTTTATGTTGATATAGGGATTGATTTTTATTTGAAGTTTGGTGGCTTTCAAATCTCGAAAATCAAGGTGCAAATTTTAGTGTTTTATGTGGTTTGAAAGTCAATCTACTAATTTTTTAAAGTATATATTAACTCATGCTTTTCTATTATTTATTTTGTAATTATCTATTGTTGCATATTTTAGATAATTATCTATCATGTGTTTTGAAATCTAGCTAATTATATATCTATTAATTCATAATCTAAATAATAATTCATCAAGTGTTTTATAATTTACAAGGTTATCTACTAAGTGTTTTACTAGCTAAGATATTGACATAATATAATTCAATATTATTTCAAGATTAAGTTATTGGTTTAAAACTCTACGAGATTAAATCATAAAAACTAAATATTATCTTTTATCTTTTAATATTATCTCTACCCAATATTTGACTTGATTAAACAACTTAAGTTGTTGGCTTGGTTTAAATAACTCTAATTATAGTTTGATCAAAACTCTAGTTGTTTAAATAGTTAGTAATTGGTTTAGCTACAATTCTACAAGATTAAATCAAATTGAATTTATCTCTTCAAGTATTTTATTGGATAATAATTTGATCATATCAATTATTATTATTATCTTTATTAGTATTCTATAATTATCTACACACTTTTAATTGTTTTCAAAGTCTACAAGATATAATATTATAAATACAATATTATCTATAATACAAGGTCTATATTATATTATATTAAGTTAGTGATTTAAATAAATAACTTTTAAGTAGTTTGTTTGACTAAATTTCCGGGTAGCTGAGCATACCAAAACACCGTGTAGTTGAGTTATTTGATTTGGTTGGAAAAATCGAGTTCTCACATTCCTCCATCCTTATTGGAGTTTCGTCCTCGAAACTTGAGCGAGTTTAACCTTAGAAAGGATAAGGGTATTTATGGCTTGAGTGCTAGTTTCTCAACAATCTCTTGGATATGAATGCGTGACGCCACCATCAAGCAATGTATATGCTGGCAAGTTGTTTAGTAAAATGGTAACTGCTGCGACGTGTTCACGTCCTCTGCTTCCTCTTATTTTATGGTATGGACCCGAGCATTTGGTTTGTTCTCCATTGGCTTGTTTGGAGGGCCGTTATTACTTGTAACTGTCCCATTTCCCTCGGGTTCAGGGCGTCTCCAATACTATGTCCAAACTTCCCACATCGGAAGCACACTCCTCTTTTTTCTAAGGAATTCCCCCATATGTGCAAAGCCACAAGTCGTACAGTTTGGGAATCTCTGGTAGGTTGGGGCAGATGTGGGTCCATTTGATGATCATTGGACGTATTAGCCCTATTGAAATTCTGGTCATTGACGCCGTGTTGGCTAGTGGGAGGTTGCTTGCGCTTAAAATTATGAAATGATTCACATGTTTTATAATTTACGAGAAACTAAACATATTTATATATAATATACAAGACACATTTGTAGAATCAAATGGATTTTTTTATATATTCATAAATATTATTTGTAATTATTTTAATAACAATAAATTATATATAACATATTTTTGTTCTAAAATTAGATTTGTAATTTGAACAAATAAAAAAAATTAATGTTTTTTAAAGAAAGAAAAATGAAGAAACAGCTGGTTCAACCGGTCGGCCGGTTCATCGGTTACAAACATATTTAGATATAATATACAAGACACATTTGTAGAATCAAATGGATTTTTTTATATATTCATAATATTATTTTGTAATTATTTTAATAACAATAAATTATATATAACATATTTTTGTTCAAAAAATTAGATTTGTAATTTTAACAAAAAAAAAAAAAATTAATGTTTTTAAAAGAAAGAAAAATGAAGAAGAAACAGCTGGTTCAACCGGTCGACGGTTCATCGGTTGAACTGATTTTTACCGGGTCAATCCGATTCCCACCGATTTTTTAACATGGTGGTTTTATATGGTCAATCGGACTGGTGATCAAGCACCGGTTACCGATTAAACCGACCGATCAGGTTCGATTTTCAAATCACTGCTACCACCTACCAAATCACTTCCACTTTCCAAAAAATTTAGAATCATTACATTTTATTTTTATTTTTATCATAAAAACATATATGATATATAGAGTGTGTTTGTAATTGCTTATTTAAATAACTTTTATGTAACTTTTGCTTAAAGTTGAAAAAGTTACTTTTAAACAAAAGCAGATAGTGTTTGCTATTATAATAAAAAAACAGCTTAAAGTACCAAAAAAATTAGTTTTAGTGTTTGCTAAAATTTGAAGAAGCAACTTTTCTAGATATATTTCAAAACAAAAATGTCATTTGTACCCTGGAGCTAAATCACAACTTGTATTATTTTCTTTACATTTTCCACTCTTTTCCATTCATTTATTTGTTATTTTTTCAGCTATACGTTTTTTGTGCAATAATTTTTTTTTATATCACAAATATAATTTGTTGTATAAGTTAGTGCAATAATTTTTTTATCATAAATATACTTTGTGTCATAAGTTATTATAAAATCCTAATTTCATTCTCACAAACTTGATAATTATTGGAAGCATCCATTCATTCAGTTTACTAATTTGAAAGACTATTAAAAAATGATTATCATTATTGAAATGAGGATCTTGTAGAAATAAGAAAAATCATTATAGAAAAAATTATAAAGGAGTCCCATAAAAAACAAGATCCAATGGTTTAATAAAGAAAAAATAATGTATATTTCTCTATTATAAACGTGCTTAAACTTTCTAAAATATTCTTGAATATAAATGGAAAAATGAAGAGAAAGTGGTAAATAATCCAATTGGTTTACAAGGTTCGAAGAATAATAATTCATATTTAGATTATACCCAAGTACTAATTTGTAATACAACTCTAGAAAATAGAACGATTCTCTTGCGTTAAGTTTGCAGAAGTAATAATGAAAAATAAAGCTTTTTTAAACAAGGAAGGAAGGGTAAAAAAGGAATAATATTTTTTAAATAACTTCAATTTATTTACAAGATTGTCACCTCTTAACTTAAAGCAGGTAGAAGCACCTCATCACCTGCTTCTATGCTTATGACGATTACCTACTTTTTTAGAGAAGCAATAACAGAAGCAAAGTAATAAGGATGTGTTTACAATTGCTTATTCAAAGCATTTCTATGTTGCTTTTGCTTAGGGTGTGTTTGTGATTGCTTATTCAAATCACATCTATGTTGCTTTTGCTTAAATTTGAAAAAAGTTGATTTTAAGCAAAAGCATTGATTGTTTGTTATTTAAATAAAAAAGCAGCTTAATAAACTTAAATTAATTACGAAATTGCCACAAAACAACTTAAAGCAGTCAAAAGCATGTCATGGCCTTGCTCTGCTTCTACTTTTTTCTGCTTATTTTTAGAGAAGCAATAGCAGAAGCAAACAAATAAAACACACAAAAACTATTTTTTATTTGAAAAGCAGATAATCATTTTTCATAAGCAATTGCAAACAACTACTTAAAGTTGAAAAAGTTGCTTTTGCTTCAAGTTGAAAAAAGTTTTTTTAAGCAAAAGCATTCAGTGTTTGCTATTTAAATAAAAAAACAGCTTAATAAACTACTACAAAACAACTTAAAACAGTTATAAGTATGTCATGACCTGCTTCTCAGCTTCTGCTTTTTTTACTTACTTTTAGAGAACCAATAACAGAAGTAAGAAAATAAAACGCTCAAATTATGCTTTTTTTATTTGAAAAACTGATAAGTAGTTTATAAAAGCATTTGCAAACACCCACTAAAACACCCAAAATCTGCTTTTTTTTATCTGAAAAGCAGATAAACAGTTTCCAGAAACATTCCCAAACACCCAATAATATCTTATCTATTTTCCAAATTTTTTGAAATTAATAAAATATTTAATTGTTTATATATTCTTTTGAATTTATAAAAAAAAAAATATTAAATTTAATTTTAAAAATTAATTGGTTTATTTAAAAAACATATGATTGCGCGTAATCGCGTGTGACACGGTTTCTGGTTATTTATGAAGTGTCCCATCCCTAATAAAAACTAATAAAACTAACTACACAAGGTCACAAAATAGTACTACAAATCTCCCCGGTGGATTGAAATGGGTGACCAAAGCAGAGTGTATTACGGCGAATGCTGTAAAGTTCATAAGGATTTAGGCAACAAAGCCGATGGTTGCCAGGCCTTTGAGGGCGACTTGGCCACCGGAAAATTTTGCAGTATCTGCGGTTGCCACCGTAACTTCCACCGGGAAATTTTGCAGCACACGACGGAAGTTGCGTACACTGAGTGTCACAAGACTCGTCAATTTGGTGGCGTTCTTTCTGTTGATGGGTGCAAAGAGTACACGTCGCCACATCCCTCATCTAACTGCGAAGCCTGCGGTTGCCACAAGTCCTATCACAGAAACGAGGTCAAGAAATAATGGTTGAACTTCGTACCTGTACCTCTTCTGTAATGTATTTTTATATTAAATAATAGAGAAATATAATTATAATTTTTTATATATATTTATAAATTAAGATATTATAATATAGTTATTATATAAGAGAGAGAGATGGAATTATTCAAATTAAAATGGGAAAATAAGGGAGACATCTCATAAATAATTATTCCATACGGATTAGTTTTCTCGATGGAAAGAAAAAAAAAAAAAGGTTGGTAATGTTGACTAATAATGTTCCGTGTGGGCTTCTATATTTTTTTGTGAATTGACCGGGTGAAATTCATTATTTTCTATGGATTTCGTCAGATTATTGAACAAAATAATAATTTCTAAAATTATTCTACGAGTTTTGTGAGCATGTGATGACATTATTATTTTATAACTACGGGACCGGGCACATGTTTAGATAGTACTGCTGTTTCTCTCTAAATTCCTAATTAAAATCCCTTCCCTACCAAATTATTTATTCAAGTTCTATATGCGGAGACCCTTCGTCTTCATTATGTTGAGAATTTGAAATTGCCTATATTCTTTGATTTGTACGCTTTTTAATTCTCGAAATCAGAATCCGATCACTTTTTGAAGACGAGTCAGCAGATCAGGTACAAATGAAGGATATTGATCATCCAAAGAAGAAGACCGAGAAAATGGAGGGGAGAAACCTGTTATTGTCCTGTCCTGTGGCAGAAATTCTCGTGTTTTTCTGAAAATGAGCGGCCAAGAATCTGGTCAAATACCCTTTGGATTGCCATCGTGCTCAAAGTTTTCTCGAGGGGAAATTTCTGAAAACCGATTCTGATCCTCTTCATTTTTTCATCCCCAATCTACTATCTATACCGGCTTTAAATGATGATCCCATTATAACCTGAGCCCGACCCAGAGTTTATGCCGGTATATAATGGGGCACCGGGTCTTCTGCAGTCGCATCTCAAGCAAATCAAATTCTCTTCCATAATAAAGAAATTGCATCTGCAAGAAGAAAGAATCTGTGTTGTCATTTTTACTGATAAGGGTTTTAGATTGTTCATAGCTAATCGCTTCAACATATCTGCGAAATAAAAACAACTCTTACTGAGGGCATTCCCACTCTCCGCCTTAGCTGTTTTCTTTGGTCTGGGTTCTTCACATTCAAGACATTTCATGTTTCTGCAAAGTTCATGAATTTGCATCTCTCAAAATAGACAATTGAGAAGATGTAAAACACACTGTTAATGTAGCATTATCTGTTTAGTACACTTGAAGACCAACAAAAAGTAAAACGTATACCAAAAACAACTAATCACTTCACGCTAAAACAGGGGTTCAAGTGAATCGAGCTATCCCCTGAGTTTTTTCGGGTCTGATTAAGTCTAATCTGATTCAAATATAAAATCATCGATTTCAACCCAAGGTCAATATTTTCAAATACATAGAACTGAATTCGTGATCAATCTATATTTGTTTGACAGCTCACAAGTCGCTCGTGATTCCCCTTACAAGCTTTAATATATATATCTGATGTTTAAAAACGAGTCAAACAAAAGTCGAACCTTCGTCGTACAAACTGATAATTTAATTCATACAGACGAACCACATTCTGATACAAAATAAATTATTCATGTTGTGAGCTTTGAGTTGGCTAAAAACTTCTAGTTCGAGCTTGAATATCGGAATATGAAAACTATTTGACTCATTTGGTTCATTTAACACCCCTGTGTAAAAACAAGAGCATATATATACTTACTTTGAGCACCCCCAGTCACCTCTCTTCATTTCAGAATATTTCGTCCAAGAGGCCTTGGTGTTTGTTGTCCATATCTACTACCAGAGAACTGTTGCTCTTGAGCAGGAGTGTGACCTGTTGGA
>CAJQUN010002310.1:0-29032 GCA_907163345.1 Haberlea rhodopensis | reverse complement strand
ATTTTGATTTAAACATGAACTAAAAGTTTATTTTTATCAAGATTATGGGAGCTTGTGTTTGGTTTAATGATTTGAATGTTTTTAAGTGATTGATTCTTTTGTGCATGAAAAATTACAATCTTAATGCTTTCAAAAGCTTTGCCAAACTTTGATTGATTTTCGAGAATTATAATTTAGATTGAGAGATTAAATTATAATACCTATAGTAACTCATGTTGTAGTTCAAGATTGATATCGATAGATGAAATCACATACGAGTGATAAACTTAGATTTGATGATCTAACTTAGAGTTTTCATAGAGATTTATGCAATATCAATTTGGTGATTGAGTGAACAAAAGTTACTTGTTTCATTTTTGATAGTAGTTTCAATATGCTTGAGAAATGGTTTTGAATATTTATGGGACCCCGTCACCTTAAGAATTAATTGGATAGTAAATTGTATTTCTACAAACGGATCATTGACGATAACACAAGGGAACCAGCGTCTTGATATAATTTCTTGAGTGGATTCCTTCGCATCTTCAAGTAGTTGATTTTACTTTCAGATTTTAAGTATTTTGTTTAATAATTATTCCTATATTTCGGAGTAAGCTAAATATAACTTATCTATTCTTATTTGGTACTTATATGTTAGTCTCTGTGGGTCCAACATCCCTACTTTTATATAATTACATTAAAACTTGCACTGCACACTTGCGGTTAAAACGCGCTACACTGAGAAATACTGTTTAAAATAATCGCGATCAAGTTTTTGGCGCCGTTGCCGGGGACTGATTTGTGTAATATCATACGAGATTAGTTAATTGTAATTTAACCATTTTTTTGTGTTTTGTTTGTTTTTCGATTTTGGTTACTTGGTATATAACAATTCGTTTTTTCTCTTTTTGGTTGATCTGTACATGTAGTTTCTTCTTGGTTCATGCTAAGAGCAGCCAGCTCATTCTCGAGCATATTGACCCCAAAATGAAGAGCAACATGTCTTAGGAGATTACGGGAAGCTCGAGCGATGGCGGACAATACGAGAAGGAGGCGGAATAATGAAGAACGGAACGAGGACCAAGCACCAAATCAAAGATCTATGATGGACTTTGCACAACCCGCTTTCCATGGATCACTGTCAAACAAACGAGGCCAAGTATTCAAGCTAATAACTTTGAGATAAAGCCTGCAATAATCCAAATGATCCATAAATCATAGAGTTTTGGGGAGCGGCTACTGATGATCCAAATGCTCCAATCTCCATCTCCAAACTTCTTGGAGATTTTGACATATTCAAACACAATGGCGTTTCTGACGACGCCATCAGGTTACGTTTATCCCATTTTCTTGAAAGATAAAACTAAAGCTGGTTAAAATTATTTACCCTGCAGGATGCATTACTACTGGCGGGGATGACACAATCTTTCTTGTCTACATATTTCCACCTTCCAAAACTGCGAAGATGCGAACGATATCACCATGTTTGGGCAATATGATCCTGGAGCTTTATACGAGGCGTGTGAACATTTCAGTCAAGGACTTACTTAGGAGATGCCCACATCATGGTCTTCCTGTTTGGCTCCAGGTACAAACTTTGTATAAACGGTTTATTTTCTGCTAACATTCTATGATTGATGCAGCCTCAGGAGGATCCATTATGCGAAAAACGTCGAAAGCAGCCTATGAACTTTTGGGAGGAGATGGCTTCTAAGAGCTATCAATGGCAATCAGAGATGAATGTGTCAAAGAAACAAGTGGGTGTAGTTCATCAGATTGACGACATCACAGCAATTTCGGCCCGATAGACGCATTGAACAAAAAGTTGGACAGCATGAGCGTGACAGCGATGCAAGCTCAAGTTATCATTGTGATTATGTGGAAGCAATCATCCAAGCATCGAATGCCAGGAAGGTAATCCATTTACTCAGCCTAAATGATTTGCTATTTTGTAGGAAGCAGGTAGCCCAATAATCCTTACTCGAACACTTTACAACCCGGGATGGAGGAATCATCCAATCTGTCATGGTCCAACCAACAGAAGTGTTGGAACCCACAACCACCATAGGGATATGCTAAACCGAGTATGGAGGAGCTTATGACCAAGCTCCTATCATCAACAGAAACTAGGATACAAAATCAGGATGCATCTATAAAAACTTGGAAGTACAAGTGGGGCAACTTGTAACATTGATTTCCCGACGAACTCAAGGTACACTACCAAGTGATACAGTGAAGAATCTGAAGGAGCGAGCAAATCCATAGCACATGGGAATGGAAAAAGCTAAGCCCGCAGAACGACTGAGAAAAAGAAGTGACAGTCCAGCTTGGGACTATACGTTTAAGAACCCTCTTCTCCATTTTCTTTGTTTTAAATTTATAGTTAGTTTTTTTGTCTTACTTTTGCAAAACAATTGTTCCTAGGTGACTCCGTGAGTCGAGTTTTGCAGAGTGGGTGTGGAAGAACTAATCCCGGGAGAAGAAGTTTTTTAAAAAAAAAACAAAAAAATCAGGCAGTGTGTTTTGGCAATCGTCGTCAATAACACCGCGGTCGATCACGTGTTCGTCAAAAAGAACAAAAAACAAAGTGTTTCCGCCGTCCGCATCGCTAGAACACCGCGATCGATCGTGGTGTTCCAGAAAAAAACTCGTGATTGGTAGGCAAAATTCCGCGATCGATTCGAGGCCAAACAATTTTCTTTAAAAAAAAAAAACTCAGCACTTTTACACACACTCAACCCTTCCCGAATTTCCCATTCCCCAAATCTTCTCCTCTTCACCAATCCACACCAAATTCTTCCCTTTCTTTCAAATTTCGAACATAAGCATCAATTCTAACCTCAAAGTTCTATTCTTTACAGGAATTTCCAAGGAGAAGAAGATTTGGGCACCCTACACTTCGATTGGAAGCCATGGCAAGCTAAGTATTACCTAGCCTACAATTTTCGATTTATTTGAGGTAATTTGGCTTGATTATACATGGGATATGATATGTGCTTCGGTGTTGAAAAATAAGGACATATTTTTTTTGAGTTGGTGAAATTGGGATTGTGTGTTCTTATTAAATGTAAATCTTATTATTGATTGTGTGGTGTTGGGATATTGCACTTGAATTGGATTGTGTTTTGTGGGAGTTGTGGTGGATATCTTGGTATAGTTATGGCACCAAAAGAAAACCAAAATCAGGTAGCTTCCTCTTCAGAAGAGTTTGATTCATTCTGGTTTAGCAACAAGGAAGCCGCCGATTTTTTTGAGGTCTAACCTGAAACAAAATCTCATTATAGAGCGGGGAATGGACACCGGTATTCTAGACTGTGCGGTGATAAGAGAGGCGATGCGAAGAGATTGGTTCACGTTTGTCCGGCAACCGACGCGATGTGGTGTTCCTCTTGTAAGGGAGTTCTACTCCAATCTACGGACAAAGACTCACATCGATATCCAGCAGAGTCACTGCCTAGCAAAGCCCATTCTCTTCGATCCCACGTCCATCAATGCTCTATACAACATGCCCAACATCACGGATGATGACTATTCGGTGGTACTGTAAGGTCACACATTGACTATGATGAGATTCTTTCGTACCATCTGTGTTGAGGGCACCGAATGGCAACTAGCAGCTTGTTTTGATATCAGAGTTGAAAGAGGGGGTCAGGGCTTGGTTCTCATTTATAGTACTCTACATACGAGTCATACTTCCGTCTCTACTTGACCGTAGCCCGCCAGGGGGCTACACGAATTTTAGTTACGGCAGGCATGACATCGTTACGGTCTTCGTGGAATAGGACACGGCGACACGACCATCCTATGCCGGAACCGGCCTCACTGTTGATCTCGGACACATTGTCGAGACATCCATCCGGACTATACACATTACTCCCACTTATGGCATGCCTTGCCCCTCCACCATTACATCTTTGTGCAATTATGCAGAGGTTGTCTGGACCCCGTAGAGGAGATGATTCCACCTAAGGCCCCATTGTGGTTGCTTACCAGCACCACCCACAGGCCGATGTAGGGCACAGCCACGACTTGGCAGTAGCCATTCTACTGGACCAACCTCATCTGCTGCTGCAGTACCTACTTTGTCACACTGACTCCCTCAACGTGACCTTTAGGATATCTGCCTTGAACAAAGGGAGATAAGAAATGAACAAAGGGAAATTTGCTGGGACCAACAACATATGAATCAACGTCATATGGAGTTCATGCAATAACCAATTTGCATGAAACTCTGCATTGGCACAGGGTTTCCCTAGTATCCTTTCCCACCACAGCCGACATCCCACTATTCTAGCCATACCCGCCAGTCCCCCACCGAAACATGAGACGAGGACGACGATCACTGACGATCATCCTCGAGGTATGTGTTTGCTATTGCGCTTATTGATACTGTACATTGAGGGCAATGCACGTACTAAGTTTGGGGGGGGGTGTTTATTGATGAGGCTGTTGTTTCTGTTGTTGCCATTGTTGAGTGTCTTGCATGTTCTTGCATGCTTCTATCTATCATGGGACTAAGTTGTTCTTGAGTACATCTAAATTTTTTTTTTTTGTGGAAAATGATTTAGAAATAAATGAATTAGACTTGCAACTGTACTACATGATGAAATTATTCTCCATCTCAACTAGAGCCTTGAAGATTTTTGACTTGTTTGTGAATATCCTTAGTTGAGTTAATACTTCAAAATTGAAGAACATTTTGGCCACTTTGAGTAGGGGTGTAAAGGAATCGAACATGTTCACGACTTTTCGAGCCGGCTCGATAAATATTTGATTCGAATTGAAATTCTCAATTCGAGCCACAACACAAACTCGAACATGTTCGAACTTTTTTGAGCCGAACTCGAGCCAAATTACTTTGTCTGATAGTTCGCGAGCCGCTCGCGTACTTTAAAATTTTATTAATATAATATAATTATATATTAAATAAATATATTTCGAACCTTTCGGGTATATTTTCGAACAATAATTCGAATAGCTCGCGAACATGTTCGAAAGGTTTCGAGCCGAACTCGAACTCGAGCTTTGATTCGAGCCGAGCTCGAGCCAAATTTTTGAAACTATTCGAACTTCGAATCGAACTCGAACTCTAATATAACTATTTCGAGCCGAATTTGAACAATAAAATTTTCTGCATATTCGGCTCGATTCGGTTCGTTTACACCCCTACTTTTGAGTCATGATTGAGTGAAGTTATGTTGGAAAGTGAAAAATTTTGTTAACTATGATTTGTCTTGAACATCTTAGAGACTCTAGAACCTATTTGATGGCACTTTGAGGCGAAGTTTTATAATTATGAACTTGACTTGGACACGATTTTGATATTTGGAACGTTTGAGCCTTTCAAGCCTACCATGTCTATATTTATCGCTAGTGTCCACTTTTGAGCTTAATTGAATAAGAATGGAAATTAACCACCATTCGACTTTTGTTGATGAAACTCGTTATATCTACCTTAATTGAGCCTAAAAATTTTTATCCTTACCTTAAGGATTATAATGAATTTCATGAGTGTTACTATTTTTTGTGCTATTATGTATTCACGTACTATGTTATGGGCTATTAGAAGAAAAAATTCAATGCCTATTGAATAAGAAAAAAAAGAAAGGCATAGTAAGAAAACAACATAGTTACGTGGTGATGAACCATGTGGAGGGGGTCCTACATTGACCACATTTAGTAAAATCTAACAAAGTCCATGGTCATCAAGATTTAAAGAAATAAAAGAAAGAAAAAAGAGTTGAAGATGTTCTAAAATGAAATTGACAAATTATACTCTCTTCTTTGATTTCCTTACTTTTTTCTTTGAACCCGACACCAAAGGCCTGACATTATAAGCTTAAAAGATCTTCTGATCCAAGTCTAGGGAATAATACATTAGTGGAGAAGTGCTTGAAAATTAGGCTTATGGAGTGCTTGATAGTAATCTTGAGTTTGAGTTTATAGCATTATTGATCCTGAAGATATGTATGAAACTCAAGATTAACAATATCACACGCACATTCCGATTTTGCGATGTATTGCTTGGCTTATGAGAAACACTTCTTGTTGATTTTTTGATTTTTTGGATGTGTTAGTGGGATTTCTGAGCTTTACATTTTAGTTGCTAAGTTTATTCTTTTAAAGTATTGAGGATGACTCTACATTTTGATCTTATTGCTTGCTCGAGGACGATCAAGTCTAGGTTTGGGGGAGTTGATAAGTGTGAATTTACACTTATTTTGCTATGGTTTTATATTGATTTTCGTGTTGATTCCTGGACGAATATTTACGCTTTTTGTATATATTTGTGTATTGCAGGAATCTAGGTCCAAGTGCATAAAGTGGAGGAAACGAGCTAAAAATGTTGAAAAAGAACCATACAACCAACACAAGTTGAAAGAAGGACCGAAATATCGAAGAGTGAAGATTTTGAACTCTCGGCGATCGATCGGCATCATCACGACGATCAATCGTGGAGCTGCTACTCGGAGAACCACGAAGTTCATATTGGCGATTGATTGGCACCCAGCTGCGATCGATCGCCACCGTCCAGAAGAATTCCGCGATCGATCGGTAATCTACCGCGATCGATCGCGTGTTTTGTTATCAATTCCAGAAAGATATGGCGATCGATCGGGAACTTACGGCGATCGATCGTCACGCAGAATTTTCAGGAAAAAAAATATTTTTGAGTTTGGTCCGATTAGGACACTTTCATCCAACTCCTCTCTTATATATATCAGACCTAGGACACGAAAATATGTTGTTGAACACCTTATCCACACCACATAGCAGCCTTTTCATCCTCCTCCATCATACACACACAATAAGAAATCCATTGAAGTGCAAGGAAGGAAGCAAGAGAAGGAGATACGTTGCAACGCACGGAGTAGACGCCTATCGTTTGTCGTACTTCTAAACCTTTGTTTTTTTGAATATTTTAGAATTCATGATGTGGATTTGGTTGAGAAACACTTTTACATCTTGTTATTTTGATTTAAACATGGACTAAAGTTTATTTTATCAAGATTAGGGGAGCTTGTGTTTGGTTAATGATTTGAATGTTTTAAGTGATGGATTCTTTTGTTAATTGTGCATGAATTATAATCTTAATGCTTTCAAAGCTTTGCAAACTTTGATTGATTTTCGAGAGTTATAATTTAGATTGAGAGATTAAATTATAATACGCTATAGTAATTCATGTTGTATGTTCAAGATTGAGATCGATAGATGAAATCGCATACGAGTGATAACTTTAGATTGGATGATCTAACGTTAGAGGTTTTCATTGAAATTTATAACAATATCAATTTGGTGATTAAGTGAACGAAAGTTACTTGTAATTTGAAATTAATTTCAATATAGCTTAAGAAAGTGTGTTGAATATTTAAGGGAACCCGTCACCTTAAGAATTAATTGGATAGTAAATTATATTTTTACAAACGAATCATTGACGATAACACAAGTGAACCGACGTCTTGATAAATTTCTCGAGTGGAATCCTTCGCATCTTCAAAGTAGTTGATTTTGATTTCAGATTTTAAGTTTTTTGTTTAATTAATTATTCCTATATTTCGTAGGCTAAATATAATTATATAATTCTTATTTGGTACTTATGCGTTAGTCTCTGTGGGTATGACATCTCTACTTTTATATCATTACAATAAACTTGACACCGTATATTTGCGGTTAAATCGCGCTACACTGAAAATACTGTTTAAAATAAATCACGATCACATCCGGTAGTGGCTATATATGTAGTTAGAATGGAGTTGAACCCTTTTTCCCCGAACATAAACTGAGCTATCAGCATTGCGGTTGTGAGTCCTCAAGTTTGAATAGAATTCCTCGCACAAGAGGGACCACTGCATCTCCGACTTTGGTGTCCTTAGTCATTAATTAGCTCAAATCCTCCACTTTCATGCACTTCTACCTAGATTCCTAAATCAACAAATATATCAATGTATAAATTCAGTAAAATACACAAAATTAATTTACAATAAAATCAATAAAATTCATCCAGAATTAATACTAAAATCATATAAATTCACACAAATAAATGTAAAATCGACATATCACTTAAACACAAAATAAAAAAGACGAGTCTTCATGATCTTGTGGTTTGTTAAGAATCGAGGAGGACGATAGAAATTCTGAAGGAATGAGGTAAATTATTAAATGTAGGCTAAGCAAATTTTTGGTGGAACAAAATACCAAGAAGAAAAGGAAATTCGATGGTAAAGCCTCCAAGAGTGCATGGCTAAAAGTTCAAGGGAAAGTGCTAACAATGATTGTTACAAAAAGTAGACGATCGAGGGAAGGCACAAAAGATCAGATCAATATAACCGAAGATGACAGATTATCAGAAGGTCTATCTGATCTATGCTTACTGTTTGATTAGTATATTTTCGACGAGGATTGTTATTAATCAAACTTAGTGTTTGAGGGAATTTTTTTTATAGAAAATAGTATTTTCCAGTTGAATGTAATGACGGTTATTCGTCAATATTATAAGCAATAAAATTTATGATATTACTTATTTGATTGAGTTTTATGATTTATGGCATGTCGGTTAGTCATGTAAATTGTATTCACTAAGCAAACTTGTAAATGTTAAATTTATTGCTTTCTATGAATGTTAACTTAATACATAAGTGTGAGACTTGTGTGTGAGATAAGTTAACAAAACCATCATTCATTCGGTTGAAAGCAAAGACACCTCGACAATTAATTCATATTGATTTATGTGATTAAGTTTGTGCAAACTAGAGGTGGAGAAAGTATTAGTTACTTATATCGGCTATTGCACAATGTATTGTATAGATATTTGTTACAAAGGAAAAAAACGAGGCCATTAAAGTGTTGAACACTATAAGAATGAGGTTGTAGACCAATTAAGCAAATGAGTTTGCAATAAAGAATTGTGGGTTGATATTGGTGTAACAAACCAAATTGTTTGATTCTATTTGAGTTTTTTTAAGCATTTTACGCTTAAGAATCGAATTTGCAAGAATTAAATATTGAATTTGAGTTTTCTAAGGATCGTATGCTTAAAATGCAAATAATGAATTGAATTTCACAATTGTTTTGATTGGTGTTATTTTCTCTCTTTTGATTCAATTTGAATTTTCTAAGCATTTACGCTTAATCTTTAATTTGCAAGACATTAAATCTTGAATTTGTGTGTTTCAAAGTATTGTACGCTTAAAATGAAATTGTGAATCAAAATCGAGAATTTGCTCAAGTTTTGAAACTTTTTTAAGCAAGTGCGCTTAAAATCAAAATTTGCAAGATATCTTGTATTTTGAATTCTAAGTTATAACACTTAAAATTAAAACTTGAAAGTTTTGAACAACATTGCAATCTTGATAAGTTCGAGATTACCCTAAAATTGGGGGGGAGTAATCTTATTGGTCAGCTACATTCTAAGTGCCACACTTAGGTAATGGAGAAAATCATTATGAATTGTGGAAGGACAATAGTCTTCTAATACTTAAAAGTGTTGAGCCTACTGACTAAGGTAATCATAACAAGCACAAAAATAATGAAATAATTGAAAAACTATGTTGTCAAAAAGTTAACGAGTGAATGTGACACACTGAAGAATATGTAATAGTATGCTTGTATAATGTTGATGATCTGCTCATTGTGGGAAGAATATAGAAGAGAGACCATCAAAATACAAAGAAAATATTGATGAAACATTTTGATCTGATGAATGTTGTGTTGCAGCAAACTGCAAACAATTGAAGTTTCCAAAAAGAATTCTAATGTTTAATTCTAGTTTCATATTTTTAAATTTTGAGCTTAATATTCAAGTTTGTAAGAAATAAAATCTTGAACTTGGATTTTCTAAGAATAATTGTGTTTAAATTTGAATTGTGAATTAAAACCGAGAATTTCTTATAGTTTGAAATAAGAAATAACGTTTAATTCAATTTACAAGTAGTAAAATCTTGAACTTTGATTTTTAAGGCTACATCGCTTAGAATTCGAAACTCGGGATATCCTGATATATTAAAAATATACAGTGATATCGATTGGATATCTGACACAAAATGGCTATGTGTTAACCATTTGTAATGCTGATGTGTCATGAAAAATGAAACGAGAGAAATTTTCTAAATAAAAAGTGTATATCTCAATCCACTATGAAAATCAGAGTTCGTAGTGTTGGATAAAGCAGAGAAGAAGCCGCATGGCTTCGAAGTTTTTGTTAAGTAAAAATTTCATGTTGGGGGAAATAATGTGCGTTCAATTGAAACATATTGTGATAGTAAAACTGTTATAATAAAGGCACAAAATAAGAATGGTAAGTCTCATGCCTTGAAGACATGATATCATATGGCAAAGTGATCTTTAGTAGCATAATCTTAATTGATTATGTGAGAAAAGTCGTGGATCCACTTATGAAAAGATACTAAGAGATCACGTAAATTGCCTATCGAGTGGAATGTGATTAAAAACTCAAATTTAAACCTCAAATTTAAAATCTTGTAGTGGATACCAAACTATTTGACTGGAGATCCTAAGATCTAGGTTCAAAAGGGACAACCAAATTACGAGATTGAATAAACATATTGCAGACTAATCTCCAACTCATTCATATGATAAGAGGTATAATCCACAAAATGGGTACGATGATAGGCTATGGCCTTTAATGATTCCTAATACATATAACACACATTATTAGAGTATAGTTGCACACTCTTTTAGGAGATACCTACGTACTGAGTACAAAGTGTGGCCGCTTCAAATATGGAAAAAGTGACTTAAGAACCAAGCGTGGTCCAAGGCAGGAATGGATACAACCGTAAGAAACCAAAATGAATGTTAGAATTGTTATGGTGTAGGTTCAATTGTTTAGGTTTACACCAACGACTAAATAGTTCAAGACTATAAATTCATCATTAAGTCAAATAATCCAATTGAATACCACTACAGAAGGTTCAAAGCTGCAAGCCACCTTTCCAGATGTTATAACAATTCGTTAAAGGCACTCTTTCAAGCATATGCATTCATGCATAATTTAATTCATGTGGTGGATTGTTAGAAAATTGTTTAATGACTTGAAATAAAGCATGAGTAAATCAATCGGAACAAAAATCGACGAAAAATGTACGATTAAAACTGCGGGCAGCGATTGATTGCCGCCTTCGCAGCAGAAGGCATCGATCAATCGCTGCATGTGTAGTGTGTGCGGCCGGGTGCATCTCTTCATGTGACGATAATTTTTTCGTGAAAAAGTGCTTCCAAATGATGTCTTTTGGTGATGTCTATTGATTGAGCATAAATATAACCCATTTTCGAATTAAACACAATTTTACAAGATCAAATTCAAATTTTGAGAGCAAAATTCTTCTGTGCATTCTTCATAATATCATTCATATTCAAAGTTTGTGTGCATTTAAGCCTTTGTGGTTTAAGAATTCGTGATTTGAAGTGCTTTATATCACGAGTCATAGTTGTTGTATCTTGAAAACGAATTGCCATTGAAACGTAAGCACCTTTGCGGGGCACTTTTTTTAATGATGGAGATTTCATATCTCGCTTCGACAAACGTTCTTTGTGACATCTTGTTACTATGCCTTATTGTTATACCCAAAAGATACATCCAGATATTTTAACCAACAGCAACAGACAAAGTTGTCGCAACAACACAAAAAGATGATCAGGCGTCTTCTCATGATTCGAGTAATCACCAGAGAATGTAACAGCTAAAGCAGGACATTCGGACCGTCCCTCGCCCCTACACAGGAAGTGACTCCAAAGGAACAAAAAACAGGACCAGTGCAAGCCCTTAATGAATTTCAGACCGTCAAAATGTCCGGCGAACCGGAAACGATGTAGGTCGATGGCTGTGTCTTCCCCAGAAAATGGAAGTGATCAACCAAAGTGATGCGTACTTTTTTAACATAAAAACAATGTTGTCCGTTTGGAGTAAGTTGGTATGACATGAAAGTGGCGCTCCAACGAACTTTCATCGTTGTAAAGCACGTGAGGAAGCGACCATGCATTCGAGTAAAGTGGTAAAAATATCCATTTCTAATGTTTTTTATGTAAGTAGTAAAGTTAGTGATAGTAACATTCTCAACTTTGAAAGAAACGTAGAATCCAAGGAAGGGTATGAGGAAATTCGGAAACTCAACAAACAATTTTCTTTGATGGGGTCTTATTTCCCGAGTTTATCCTACCGATCAGATAAATACATACAATATATTATATAATCATAATATGAATATATAATCAATGTTTAGATTACCTGTTCAAAAAGATGTTTAGAATACATACGATATATTTTACGCGATGTAACATCCATTATTCAATCCAGTCAATTTAATCCAATCACACTCTCTTAACATATCTTACATGTAGCAAAAATCTCAAATGCCAACCAATTATATTTTGGCAAGTTGTGAATGTTCTCTATTGGTATTACAATACGACGCCATAGATTTTGACACACTTTTACTCATAATACAATTAGATGTCATATCTAAAAAGTAAAAGGAAAAAAAAAAAAGAGTGCCATTGTTACTACTATTAAAGAAACTTAGGAAAGGAGATTCTGTTAGCTCCTTATCCACTTATGGTAGAAAGAACCATAAGCATCAAGAATCCATCAATTACAAAACAATTTTCCTACCCAACAATGATGTGTGAATTGGAGATTGATTTACATCTATAGGAAGAAATCAAAACACCGAAAAAAAAAAATCCCAAGAAAAATACCAACAAAAGTTCGAGTGTAAAAGAATAAAGGACTTGAATTTGGGTTCACTGTTAATGATGAAACTACAACATGCTGAAAATGAGTAATGTACATAAGCATCAAGAATCCATAAATTACATATCTATTCACCAACCACATAAATAGACGTGAATGACCTCTATTTATTCGGATGATTTGGGGGAGCACGTGTTTTTCCTAAGCCTCGCTCTTGTTACTCGTTCTACTTCGCCCAAGACCATGTCTTGAGGAGGAGGTTGAGCACTTCCATTTGCTGTGGAGGAAGACACTGCATCAACCTGCATCATTGACATTTTCACGGTTTCAATAAGGACTTGCATTGGTGCTTTCTTTGTTCGTTTGAAACTGCAGGGGTAGGAGCAGATTTTGTATCTTCCGAAGGTCCCTCTTTGTCTGTTGCATCTTTTGGAGATCACTCGAAGAATTACTCGAAGCAGGAGAAGAGGGTTGCTCGTCTTGTGGCTGGGTTGTTGCAAACTGGACCTTGATTTAATGATGCAGTGGGTTCCTGGACCCTAATGGCTTGCTGGGATGGCTGCAAATTCTAAAATTAGAATTAGAAATCTTAATACGAATCAAGAAGAATTGGATCGCTATCAAACCGGGTTAGAAAATTTTTTGAAGATCCTATCAAAAGATGGTATGGATAATAGCAAATATAGTCCCAACACTAATGTATACCAGCAGTGTTACAAAGAAACTTCGGTAAGGGCATCACGCGGTAGTTGGGAGTTGCAACAATTGTTAGCAAAAGATGACGTTGGACATTGTTCACAAGAAAAACTTCACTGAATACATACAATCTGGAATCACTATGGCAAAGAGTCCTTTCACATCACAACTAAAGACTAATAACAGCTCGAGCATTGCCCCAATAATTCAAGTTATATTGAAAGTATAAACTTGTCAGCGTTCTCACTCAAGGAACCAAAGCAAATTAGATGGAGAAACGGCATTTCTTTTATTTTGACAAAACAGAAAAGACATATCTACTCAAAGTTGGGTGTGACATATATGTTTGAAAAGAGTTCATGCAAGGAAACTGCTCTATAAATTTACCGTGGATAAAACACAAGGTGAGATGAAAATTCAGAACCGCTAATATGCTGCATTTAAGAATTCTTATACTCTTTGAAAAAAAACCTTCATGTACCTGGGCTGGTCGAGGAGGGGATGATTGTGAAGCAATATACTGTAAAACATGAAAATCTGGTTTGACCATAGCTTGCTGCCTTTTGCCAGTACAAGAGAGCCATATCTCCAGCTCGTGTCCTCAGTTCTAACAGATTACGATCGATTTCTGTTTCATGCTTTGCAACATAGGGTCTAAAGAAGGAATCATACACGTATGTTGTTCCCTGAAATTAACTTAGTGATAAAGCATTGATTGTGTATATACAAAAGAAAATACCATATTCCATGAAAACTATAAAGAGAAAATGACCTTAGTTTTAGGGAACCACAAGTATATAAAGAAGGCCAACTTAGCTTCGCCATACATAGGGACCCTACATGACATTTTACAAACAAGAACGTCAAAGAGAATCTGAAAAACAAATATACCAATGATCAAGTATAGAAGTATTAGTGTATCAGCCATTTAAAACAATACCAGCCAATAAACATATCGCCGATCCTTTCACAAACTGTCAACCCAGCCACCAAGATCCTGAAAGATGGAGAAGAAAGTTAACCAGATTATTGTGACTAAAGCATTTGATTAATAAAATCGACGAGGCAGTATACCAATATTGGCACCAAAAACGAAGTTGCTCGATGTCAGGCTTGTTCATTTCCACGGATTTATAGCATTCATATGCGGGATAAACATAACAAAAATCAACCTGCAACAAGCTTATAAATTTAGGAACTTGTACAATGGAAATGAAGGGGGTTATAGTTTTATGAGCCAGAAACTGGAGACATACATAAGTCCTCTCGTCAGAAAAGATCCTATCATCTTGATTCTCTGTCACAAAGATAGACACACATAAGGTCAAGTTCAGCACTACGCAGATTCACAAAAAAAAAAACAATGATTGTTTTGTTTAGGCAAATACGCCACATGTTTAGCAACTAAAACCCCCCCTGAATTTCACAACGATTAGTTAACAGCAAAAACATGCTAAAATTCAAGATCACACAGTAAGCCAATAATTACGAAGTTGAAGCTTACCATTGCTTTTCCCCATCAATTTCTTCATCTCTCACCCATACTAAAACTGAATCATTTTAAGAATATATACGTTTAACCCGAAATATTTCTATCTCGACCATTTAGTTTGTGAATTTTACAAATTGGCTCGCGTTGGAATAAATATATATAGTGCGCTACCATGCCTAACTTTGAGTTCAAATTTCCTAATTTTAGATAAAAACTATCATAGTTTAACAAAAAAATGATAATAAAACATTGAAGCCCCAGAAATTACATCCCTATTCCACTTTACACCAACTTCATAGAAACAGGAAATGAAGTAATTTTGAACTCCTAAAAGCTCAAATCCATCTAATCATACAAGTCACGACTCAGTTTACCAATTCTTCTAAAAATATCTCCACGGTAATTAAAAAAGGTAAAAAAAACAGTAATTCATGAAAAAAAAGTCAAATAACATTAAGAGTTCAGCACCCCTACGAACAGCCGATTCTCCAGGGAAAAAATAGGAAATCACCGTTATTTCAGCTTCGAATAGAAAGTGCGTCGATTAATAAACGATACAGTGTATAAGATACGCTGGACGGAAGATTTTCGTCGCAAGCACAGGCGGCAGCGCCTTGTAGAGAGACCGTTACTACGTCGGCGAGAGAAGAGAGAAGGCGATAATGAGGGGGGCGGATTTTGCAGTATATAGCATTAAATTAGTTTGTTTTTAAAAGACGAGGAGGAAGTTAATGTGCGGGAAGGTGCACGTCTTTTACAATTGGGACGTATTTGGATGTTATGGGTAATTGGAAATTAATGTTATTTTCTTGGTTTGATTATCAAGCGATGATGCACGAACGTTGATATGACGACACGGACATACACGATATGGACACGACGATACAAATTTTTCAAAATCTACAGGATACAATACGGCTGGGTCACGCATATAATTTTTATATTTTTATAAATATTACACATGTACTATATTATAAATATTAAAATTCACATTTTTTTTAATTATACAACCATGTAAAAATAACAAAAACATTCTTTTCAATTAAAGAAGCGTATAAATAAATGAATATCATAAGAATCATCATAACATCACATATACTAACATCAAATGCAAATTACTTCAATTAACATAAAGCTTAGCATACACGCCTAAATAAAATATAACATCGAATATTTCTTACCAAATTTAAGAAGCGTATAAATAAATGAATGTCATTAAAAGCATTACAGTATCACTGATACGAGCACCAAATACATATTACTTCAATTACCATAAAGTTTAACAAACACATCCAAATTTTATTTTATTCAAAAACTTTTAAATTGTACAAATAACCCCCAAAAGTATCATTTCCTAGTCAGACACATTCCTCGGAAGTGTCTGACACGCTTCTCGGAAGTGTCCGATCCGGCTGTCAGATTTGTTTTTACTTGAAATTAAGGGCACTCCACAATACTGTCCGAGAGTTGTCCGAGAGTTATCGATATCCTAGAAGTGTCCGACAATGCACCAAGTTATTTTCAAGAGTGTATGTGCGTCATTGTTACCAAGGAATAAGCCATTTAGATTTTAGGTTGTGTTTGGATGTATAAATTTCATTTGAATGGAGGGATTTGATTTGAGAATAAGATTGAAATTTGTGGTGCATTTCAAATCCATCATGATTACCATTACAAATACATAAATTAGTAAAGATGTTGATTTAAAATACACTCAATATAAATTCATTCAAACAATTAAATAGATTTGAAATCAAGAATTTGAAATATGGCTTCAAATCCCTCAATCCAAATGCATCTTTAGAGAATTTTATTCTTTTTTTTCTAAAAAAACATATTTTCGGTAGTTTAAATAAATATTATTCTAAAAAAAATTAGTTGAAAATCGAGATCAGTAAAATGTTTTTTTTTTTTTTTTGTATTAGTGGTTTTGAATTGCAAAATTAAAATGCAAATTCATTTTGATTAATTGTTTACAAGTTAATCATTTTAACATGTTTTTTTGTATTTGTCATCGCCGAGTCTCATTATTTTTTGGTTAGTTATTCAGACCAAATATAGAATAACTAAAAATTATAGTTGCTAATATGTGCTTTAACATAACAGTACGATCTACCTGAAAATATTATTAAACTAATAAGCTTTGGAATCGAAGCCATAATAACATGGGCGGGCACAGAAATTCTGGGCAACTATTACAATTTGTGTTGATGTAGGGATATTTTTTTAAACAACTATTACAACTATTTGGGGATGGATGACCGATACTCTAATACGAGACCTCGGAATCACAATTATAATCGGTGTCAAATAGGCTACAAGTCATAGAACTTGTAATAAACAGCTCTGGATTCTCATTAATTACGAATTTATTTTTAACCAAAACGCAACAGTCCAACGGAATCCCCCTTTCTAAGTTTCTTTAATGTTACTAATAATATTACTCTCTTTTTACTAGCCTCTACGACTCTACCATCTCTTTATGGCTTAGCTCATTTACCGTCTATTTCATGTTTGAGAAACAATAATTGCACGTCCCGTGGAGAGCGATCGAAACGTCTGTCTTATTGTTATATGATTTTAATAGATTTGAGTTACAGCGTTACCATAAGATAATCTTTTTGTTAAAACGGTAACCGATGACCCTACATTTTATGTGCAAAGATTTGAGAAATTCAAATTTGTTCACATTTTTCTTATACTAAAAAGATCACTTCGTGATTACTTGTTTTGGATTCTAAAAATATATTGTTAATAAATTGATCTGGATCTTAAGTTCAAAATAAATTATATGAAGGATAATTTCCTAAATTTTCTTTTAAAAAATTTCAATTCGGTATTCAAATTTCCAGTTCTAAAAGTTAAAACTAACCTTCATGTATTTAATAATCAAAGTTGTGGAGCTTTTTACGAGAATAAAATGTCAGTAATTTAGCAACGGCTATATAGACTTTAGGGCCTCATTCGTGAGCTTCGAATAATTCATCTTTGATCCCAATCAAAAAGTGTAATATCCAAAATTTAGATATCGAATAAACAGATTTCGGATGTTTGATTTTCTTGTTTCTGTTATTACTTCTTTAAAAATAACATGTAAAAGTAGAAATAGAGAAACATATCATGAGATGCTTCTTGTTGTTTTAAGTTGAGCGGT
Source organism: Haberlea rhodopensis (assembly GCA_907163345.1). Lineage (NCBI taxonomy): Eukaryota > Viridiplantae > Streptophyta > Magnoliopsida > Lamiales > Gesneriaceae > Haberlea > Haberlea rhodopensis. Next base: position 11,002 of record CAJQUN010002310.1, on the reverse strand, counting down.
GATAATTTTTAATAAATTAAAGTCATTAAGTTGTTTTTTTTTTAATATCACACACTCAATTCTTTTGTTTGAAAAAAGAGTTTTTCAACTTTAAAGAAAAAACAATATAGAAATGTAAATAAATATTTGGAAACACGTCCTTAGTGTGATATGTCCATGTTCTTTTTTTAAAAAAATAATAATAATAATTAACTATAAAGAACACTATTTGTGAAAACTGTATGAAATTGACAACTACAAATACTTTTGGATTCATCTATAACCACATAATTTAATATATCATGCTTTAAGTAGTTCCCGACATTAAATATGTTATAGATCATAAGAATCCTTCGATTTTATAAATGGCGTGTTATTAATACTTTATATAATTCGATCTCATGTCGTCAATATGAAAAAATTTGATGCTATCTTAAGAACATTTTTTTTAAGGTGTATCTCACCATATATTTGGAATATTATGAAATATTCAAAATGACATATTCCAAATATGGTGAGATGCACGTTAATAATGTCAATATCCTTAATGATAACATCAAATAAACCGTCAATATTCAATTACACATACAATTTCCTTTGTAGTTCCTTTCTAATTACCATATATTCATATAATTACGAAGGCACCAAGTATAGTTAGAAATATTACATCTATTAGTTAGTTTTCGTCGTATTAAATTTCTACTGATAATGTTTGGAGCCCGAAAGCCTGATTAAGAAAACAACTATACTTGAGAAAGACGACATGGAAGAAACAATAAAACCATGAAAGAAAATTGTTGGTTGAGCTTCCCAATTTCCTCAATACTCTTGGATTCTACGCTTCTTTCAAAGCTGAGAATATTATTATTACTTAGTTTTTTTAAAATGAAAAAAAAAAACATTAAAGATGGCTATTTTTTACCACTTTACTCGAAGGCATGATCACTTACTCACGTGCTTTACTATGATGAATTAAAGTTTGTTGGATTGTCACTTTCATACCCAATTCGCACCATACCAAACTACTCCAAAGGGACGACATGGTTTTTATGTTAAAAAATTGTTGGGTTCTTACATCTCAATTATTCCGAATTTTGATGCCAAAATAACTTGTTCATGTTATTACTAATAAATCTATCTAGAGTGGAGTAAAAGTGTTATCGCTTAAAGAATATCAACGAAGTTGATGAAAGACTCGCCCCTGAGAAGACAAACTACCAAAGTGATCAATAACACTGATCAAATATTTCACAGCCACTTGACATGGTTCAACTGAGTCCACACAGCTGGGGATTAGCAAAATTGATATATATCAGGACAACAAAAGTAACCTACAATACTTAACAAGGAAAATCTAGTCAACTGATCAATGGAGTATAATCCAATAACCTCGCTGAGTAAAAGAAATCAGTTGAATATTCAACTCAACTGATACAGACAGAAAATAACCAAGTCAATCTTGCTGAACAGATCATACCAATTGAGTGTTCAACTCAACTGAATAGAAGCAGATCAGCGAAGTCGTCATCAAATTTGTATGCATCTTTATTTTTCTGTATGTTTCATTATTTTTACTCTGATTTTATTTCTTTGCGTAATTAGTGCAGAGCAGGTTAGTTTGAGTTACTTTCGTTTGGTTTCTTAAACAAAACTCGATCTAATATCTCAGTACATTAACTTCAAGAACACGTTATAACTCATTTTGACTGGATTCCGTTGGGTGGAATGGCCACCCCAACATTGATCCTAACAAATGGTATTAGAGTAGTATACTCAATCCACTTGTTCATCAAGTGTATGAGATGTGGTTGTTTTTAAGGCACTTAGCTGATTATATTCTTTGCCCAAAATGTGTTAAAATTATTCTAAATATTTTCATTTGCATATTTTTCGAAATTGGTGCTCAATATTTGTTAGGATTGATTTGGAGTGGGTAGCCAGTCAACATCGAGTTAAACCAACTTGAGTTTTAATAGCTCGTGCTCTTGAAATAATTGTCCCAAGAGATTATATCGAGTTCAATTCTAAATGGAGCAAATACATTTGACATAACCCGCTCTATAATCGATTAACTATTTGGAATCATTTTTAAAGATATGCGAGTGAATATGTAAAAATAGTGTGGTTGAAGCATGTTATCAAACACTGGTGAGTTACACTTTGGTATTTAATAAACACATAAAATGCTTCACAATGCTAACCTAAACAGTAAGGTAAATAAATGCAAGAAAATAAATCAGACAAGTATTTGTTTCTGGAAGTTTGAAGCACAAACGCTTCTACGTCTCCCCTTCTTTAATCTCATGAAAGGATACACTAGAAGATTTGGTTTACACTTTTCAGTATATATACAACTTACGTATGCTAATACAACACAGATAGTCTAAACTCCTAGCCTACACAGAATCGCAAAGCTCATGTTCTTTAACGTCTGTTTGGGTGGTCACTCCACATCCGAGTTCAATCAACTTGAGCTTCAATAGTTCGTGTTCTTGAAATAATTGCACCGTGAGATTATATAGAGTTGGGTTACAAAATCGAGCCGAAGACACTCGACATAACCCACTCTATAACCGATTAATTATTTGAAAGGCGTTTTAAAGGATGATAAAATATGTAAAAACAATAAGGTAAATAAATGCAGTAAAGTAAATAACACAAGAATTTATTTATGGAAGTTCGAAGCACAAACGCTTCTGTGTCTCCCCTTATTCCATCTCATAGAATGATAAACTAGAAGATTTGGTTTACACTTTTCAGTATAGAACCTACTTAGCTAATACCACAGATATCCTAAACTCTTAGTCCACAATAATCACAAAGCTCATGTTCTTTAACGTTTCACATGGAAGACCTCACCGGTGTGTTGTTTGATAAATCATCAAGTTACAATGGTATTCACTCTTCTATTTTAGCTCATCAATGCAATGAACAGAGTGACTACAAAGGCACCAAATGATCTCGTTCTAGATCTGATATAAGCTTGAAAGATGTGCCAAAGGTTTGGGAGTTGCTCTTCATTTAGCAGATTTGTTCTTTGAAGTTCCTCAATTGAATCCCAAGTGGTTTGCTTGGAAGGCTTGGATTTATCTTCAATCTGCTGTTATTGAGCTTCCAAGCATATATATAGCCCCAATTAATGATATATATTTTAGATACAAGAATATAGCCGTTGGGAGAGTTTTGGTATGTTTCCCGAGCTTGCAACAGTCACATTATGCTTCTGGGCTTTTTTGGAAGTCCGCTGGTCGAGTTCTCTACTCGAGGCCGCTGCCCGAAGTCCGCTGGTCGAAGTCCCACTGCTCGAGTATACTTCTCAAGATCTACTGGTTGACGTCTACTGGTTGGTCGAACTCTACTATTTGAAGTCCGCTTGCTCAAGGTCTGTTGTCAACCTTGTTGTTCATCTGTTCTCTTGGTTATGTCTCTTGATACCACACTCGATTTATCTCAAAACCTAGTTCAAATACAAAACGACAACCATCCATAGTGATCATTTAACTCTCACATTAAACTCAATTTAATTAAGATAATTAGATTCCAGACATTACATCTCACAACTCATCATTAATATCCTTAGAGAAATCGACCCAAAGGGGAGCTTAAAAATATATCAACTTAGTAGAGAGTGCATCCCAAATACATGCACCATCGTTGAATAGAATATTTGATAACGTATACGACCAACTATGTGCCACAAACACTCAACTTTTGTATTGAGAGCTTCATTGTAAATGTGTAGTTTGTGTAACTGTTACACTTGTTTCTGAATAGATTAAGAGAGAATATGAGTTAGACTACTATTGAGCAGTCAGTTAGCTGGGAGTTTCAATTAGGTAGGACTTAGCAAATGTGGGCTTGTACACAAAATCTTCTAGTGTATCATTCTATTCGATGGAAAAATAGAGACATGAAAGGATTGATAATTTGAAGTTCCATAAACAATTTGTGTGCATCTTTATTTTTCTGTTTGTTTCATTGTTTTTCCTCTGATTTATTTTTTTCTTTGCTTAATTAGTACATAGCAAGTTAGTTTGAGATACTTCCACAGTAGACTCAACCCATTTGTTTCCCATCAATATCCGATAGTGTTTGTTTTTTTAGGCACTTAGATGATTATTTTGTTGCAGAAATGTTATAAAATTATTCTAAATATTTTCATTTGCATATTTTTTTCAAAGCCGATGTAAAATATTGTTTTTCATGTAACTTCTTTTAATTATGTGGCATTCATAGCATTCATAATTACACATCGGTATATGAAAATAAATATTTTGTTAACACACACCATGTTTTATACATACATCGATGCATAACATACATGTTGAGCTACGATTCTTTGATACCCTATTATTTTGGATTCGATCAATCATAAGGGTTGTACATGGTGTTATGACTGACATTAAATGGCTTGAAAGACATAGGCATTCGTGGCCCTTATGATTGCTATGATTTGTTGATACGGGGATTGGTGGTGTTTGCCGACGTCATTCTCTGGATTATCCCTATTTGTTGAGACTGCTATAAGGTTGCACCTTGCGACGTCATCTGTATGATATGATGTCAGGATATGGGTTGTGGTGAGCTTCATTAATGCTCCGTATTGATATCCCTTTTGTTTGACATGCTCGAGCGATTTAGCTATGTCGTATTTGAACTTTCATTTATTGGCTCCGAGATACCCAGTGGATAGGTGTATGATACCGACATGACATGACATGACATGCATTGCATTGCATTTCATATATCATTTTATAGATACATGATGTATATTCTATAATCGTTCCATATTTGGCTTTTGCTCACCCCCAAGGGGGGGCTGTTGTTGTCTTTGTGTGTGGACAATGGCAGATAGTACAGGTGGCCGGGACTCCAGAGAGTACACGTCCGGTGGGAGCCACACTTGAGGTTTTACTCATGTTTATCCCAGACTCTACAGTGTGATAAGTCTGTATATTTAGTTTATTTGGCCAGTATGGATATGTGTTTAATAGTTTGATTTGTTTATGCTGGTTTGTGTTGATGGATATGAAACTGATAGTATCTAAATTATTTTGACTATTGGTATTGTTGGTATGTTCCTTGTACAATGAGGTCATGTCGAAATTTTTAGGGCCCCATGCTAATATATGAGAAACTAATCTTCAGTTGTTTACGCTATAATTATCATTGTGTGATTATTAATCACATAATTCGAATTGGGTCATCACAAGTCAAGTATATTAATATTGAAAGTGGGTTTAGTTCGTGGAAATGCTTATGCTGGTTATCAAATGTAACTTATTCTCCGTAAATCTCATATTGAGGCAACTAATGTAACCTATTCTCCGTAAATCTTATATTGTGGCAACTAATGATCAGCCCAATTTAGTCCACATATTACAGGACATGTTTACTTGGGGTGATAACCATGAGATTATTGATGGAAGAATCGCAGGGAGCGTACCATTTTCAGGAACTAAATTCACTTAAATCAGCAAAAAAATTGTGCAACAAATACAGTTTTAAGAGAAGTTTATTCACATAGATCCATTTTTTGGACTTTTGTTGTATTTTAATTCTTTCTTCTTGTTTACTAAAGTACCATTGGTTTATCTCTTGCTTCCTGTCAACACAACAATTTCTTCCGTCCACAGAAACCCTAGCCCATTACTCAATCTCAATCTCCACCCTTTCCCTTTCCCACTCCTCCATCAATTTTGCCACTCCCGTGAGATGAGATTGAGGTTTGTTGGGTCTCCTTTGTCCCTTCCTTCTCCCCATTTCTCACTTTCGTTCTTTACATTTTTTTTTGGTTTTCTGATAGAGTGGATTGACCTTATATTCAATGGCAAAAATATGACTGTCGTGATTTGTGAACTTTTCTTTTTATTTTATTTTTCTTCTCTTTAATTATTATTTGAAGCTGTTAGTGGGATATAATTAATTATTATTGGCAGTATGGTGGCGGGGATGGTGAAGTTGGAGGAGGGGATGGATATACATAAGGTGGTGGTGGAGATGGATAAACGTAAGGTGACGGCGGCGGCTCATGCTCTGGTGGTGAGAATGAGTTGGAAAATAGGATGCGGCGGCTGCTGAAACTTAATGATGAAGAAGATAGATTTCAGGGTTAGGGTTTTCAAATGGTGCACGAAAGATAATAACTGATGCATGAAATTGAAAGAATAAATGGTTCACGAAAATATAATACTGGTGCACAAAAAATATTGGAGCATGAAATTTGCAAAAAAAAAAAGTAACTGGTGCACGAAAATATAACATTGGTTCACGAAAGTATAATGTTGGTGCATGAAAATATAACAATGATGCATGAAAATGCAACACTGGTGCATAAACTTTGTGTTAATTAACTGATACACGAAATTTGTAAAAAAACAACTGTGCACAAAATACAATAAATGGTGCACGAAATTAAATGGCATCATTTGCTTAATTGTATGGTTCGTGCATCACCAGTTGTTTTTTTGCAAATTTTGTGCATCGGTTAATTAACAATGGTGCACGAACTTTGTGCTAATTAACTGATGCACGAAATTCGTAAAAAAACAATTGGTGCACGAAATACAATAATTAGCGCACGAAATTAAATGGTTCATGCATCACTTATTTAATTGTATGGTTTGTGCATCACCCATTGCACTTATGGTTCGTGCATCACCCACTTGCGCTTATGGTTCGTGCATCACATACTTTTTCTATGTTTCGTGCATCAATTACTGATTTTCAATTTCCGTGCATCAATTACCGATTTTCACTTTTCGTGCATCAATTACCGATTTTCAATTTTCGTGCATTAGTTACTGCTTTTCATTTTTCATGCATCATTTGTTGATTTTCAATTTTTGTGCATCAATGTTTTTCAATTTTCGTGCATCAATTGCTTTTATATGTTCATGCATCAATTACTTTTATAAGTTCGTGCACCAGTTAGTTTAAGATTCATGCACTAACTACTTTTTATAAGTTTCGTGAACCAGTTACTTTTTATAAGTTTCGTGCACCAGTTTTTTTTATATCTTTCGTGCATCAGTTTACTTTTCATAATTTTCGTGCACCAGTCACTTTTTATTTTTTTCGTGCATCAATTAATTTTTTTCTGGGTCATCTTTTTCGATGCAAATTCAGGCTGTAAATTCTGGAAATGAGCAAAAACACACAACACCAATGATCATAACTAAAAACCCTCAAAAAACAACAAACAGTCAATATATATATATATATATATAAATATATATACCCACATACTGGATTTGAAAAAAAAATTGGAACAAAGTGATGGAACGGAAAATCAAGAGATGAAAAGAAAAATAACTGCAAGAAATCGTAATTGGCGATAGAGATTTAACAGGAGATTTGAATAGCAGTGATGAAATGAAGAGCTCGAACGAAGTGCTAAAAGGAAGAGATTGAAACTTTCTGAGATTGTCGCCTTTTTCTTATTAGTGACACTTTTGTCATTTTAACCTAAAGTTGACTTAAATGATTGCAAGTTATTTTCCTGAACTAAGATAATAAAATTTCACACCGTTGGGCCCTTAGATTAATTATCCAAACTCATCCATGTTTACCTATCAAAAAATTTTTTTTTTCAAATATCTGGGCCCACAATTTACGGATTGTTCATGTGATTTTTTATCCTTAATTTCACAAGTAATAACACATCCATAGACATCGATCGATGAAGAAAACCAGAAAATTCAAAATTTACCATTTCCTAATTCCTTCAACTTCTTTAATTTTTTAATTATTATTACATGAATTTTGTTATATTTCTCAATCATTTTTCTTGTTCTACTGTTTAAAAATAATCCAATGAAAAATATTTATCAAACGTTTAAAATTTATTTATTTATTAACTACATTAATATAAAATAATTTTGATAAATATAGATATAGAAAATAATAAAATTATATAATATTTATTTTGATATTAAAAAGAATAAGTAAGAAATAAATAAAAATTATGAAATGGTGAAATTTTGATAAAAAAATTAAGGGTAAATAACAATATTATTTAACAACTAAAAATATAATTAAAAAGTGATCCTTTTTTTTTTTTTGAAATTTACATACATAATTTTATTACATTAAACCAACATAATATTGATAATAAGAAATTAAGGGTAAAAAATAATTTAAACTATTATCATAATTACAATCACAATCTCAATTATTTAAAATAAACATATTATTATTTATTCAATAGTATTTATATCCAATCAATCATATTGTTTGCAATTACTTATTTAAAGCACTTCTATGTTACTTTTGCTTAAAATTGAAAAAAATTGCTTTTAAGCAAAAGCATAGAGTTTGTTATGAAAATCAAAAAGCAGCTTAAAGTACCAAAAAACATCAATTTTAGTGTTTGTTAAATTTTGGAGAAGCAACTTAGCTAGATATATTTCAAAACAAAAATGACATATTTACCCTGGAGCTACATCACAACTTGTATAATTTTCTTTTCATTTTCTCCTCTTGTACATTCATTTGTTTGCTATTTTTTCAGCTATATGTGTTTTTTTCGGTACAACAAATATTTTTTAATAATAAATATACTTTATTTGATTATTATTATAAGATCCTAATTTTGTTCTGACAACCTAGATAGTTATTGTAAGCATCCATTTATAGAGGCCACTAGTTTGAAAGACTGTACTAAAATTTGAGTATTATTATTGAAACGGGGATATTGTAGAAATAAGAAAAATCATGATAAAAATGAATTGTCACGGAGTTCCATAAACGAACAAGATCCAATGGTTTAACAAGAGAAAATAATATATATATTTCTATACTATAAACATGCTTAAAATTTTTAAATATATTCTTGAACATAAACGGGAAAATAAAGATAGAAATTGGTAAATTATCCAAACGATTTACACGGTTCGAAGAATAATAATTCATATTATTTTGATTATCCCCAAGTACTAAATTGAAATCCAACTCTAGAAAATGATATAGATGCAGATATCTCATCCCGTATTTTATACATCCCACCATTATCTACATTTATCTCTGGCCCGTGCATATTAGGGTCATTATGATTCGTATTTGAATTCTCCGTTACATACTCTAAATCATGATCATAGTGTGAGAAGTCCTCATCTAAAGCGTCCACCTTTCGAATGAAATTGTGGATCGCCATTGAAGCCGGGATAAGTGCAACTTGATCCTCCGATTGTATATTAACTGGTATATCCTTTAGCATGTAAATCTATTTTTCAGCAACCAAATGATCTTTCAACAGTACATCTCAACGAAGAGTGCATGTGGTTAAACATTTCATAATGATTATTATATAGAGAAGCACGTTGAAAATCAGGAAGATGATACTTTTGACCTTTATAGGGAGCAAGGAATCCAAGCATATTAGGGTACCCTGCATCCACCAAGTATATTTACCTGACAAATAATAAAATAACAATGTTTTAAATACATGTGCAAAGAATAATCATCTAATATTAACCATGAAAATACAAAAAAATACCTGAATGCGGCATAGCTTTATTTGGATTTCTTATTGTATCAAAAAAAATCCGAGTATCATGTGCACTACCTTCCCAACCAGAAAGTACAAAAGTGAAGCACATGTCAAAGTCACATGCAACCATTATATTCTGAGTTGGAACTCTTTCCTACCAATATACGGAACTTGAAGATGTGTTGGCAGTGCAGCTTTATTATGCGTGCCGTCTATCGTACCAATACAATCCTGATAGAGATAAATTTGTCAACGCATACCTACAATGTATAGACGTAGGTTAAAGGAAACGGGAATAGTTTAGACCTTGAAATGGGGACAATATCTACTAATTGATTGACTTGATGTATTATGAGTAACTGACTTGTCACAAAATGGCAGAACCCAGTCCATGGACATTTCTGTACAAACTTTGAGACCCTGTGAAATGATTGACTGATAGTAAAACCTGATCGTTGAAATGTCTCCTGCAATGTCCTATTACCAAGCCTAGGACCAATGGTCATCAAAAGGTGGCAACTTGTTCTTCAACTGAGACCGATCGTCTTGGCTTAAGTCCATATTCTTCAACTAAGAGTTGGCAAAATCTAAAAAGGTCTCTATTCTCATTCTTAAAATGTTTTTGCAACTTACGGGTTCCATTAAGAATAGACATTAAAGCGGCCCACCCGCTATAACTCTCTATTATAACATGGGGTTTTATGTAATAAGCTTGGAAGTAAGCCACAACAGCAATAGTTGCAAAGCATTGCACCTGATTATCTTGTTTACCATGTTGACCTTGAGTGCTTACTTCATCTAATGAGACTTTCTCTTCTAAAAGTTGGAAATTGAGTCAAAGGACCATATGGGTTGATATCTCCCATTCTGTGAATAAAAAAAATGTTACTATTTTTAATAGAAATGAATGTCAAAAACATCCCCAAAAGAACTAGTTAACCACTTAACCAGTCATTTCAAATATTAATTGCATCCACAATAGCATAATGCAAAACAAAATTAAATATTTTAGCATAATATTTAGTTGAAGAAAAATGTTTCAATCCAAATCACAAATATACTTCTAATAAAATAAACCATGGATATAGATTCACATCTAACATCAAACACTGTAGCATAATAATAAAAAATGGGAATATGTTCGACTGGCAACTCAATAGTCATTAGATTCATGGTCAAGCCCCCTAGGCTCCCCACGATGTGCTCTGTCAGTAAAAGTATAAGAAGTAGCCCATAGGTCCTTGTCCCTCACCATCTGATCATGTAGCCCTTCAATGGTTGTTCATCTGTCCTCAATGATGAACAACACTCAAATCTCCGACCTTAGAACGAGTCGTGTTGCATACAACAAATATCACCATTTTCTTCAAGCCCATGCAACTTCTCTAATATATCAAGGCACACCGGTATACTAAATGGGCCACAAGCATCAGCCTGTGGATTCTCCATCTTATCAACCATACGAACCATGCATCTTGAGATTGTGTCTGCTGGGCGGTTAACTTCTTTGCTTTCTTCTTCTTTTTCTTCATG
>CAJQUN010002309.1:0-29049 GCA_907163345.1 Haberlea rhodopensis | reverse complement strand
TTTCCCACTTTTTTTTAATATTGCAATTAATGAAATTCTCTACCAATATTATTAGTTTGTTTTTCCCCTCCAAAATTTGAATTTTTTTCCAATTAGATATGTAAATAAAATAACTATATCATACTACAAATATAATTGTTTATTTTTTAGAAAATGTTATTTTTTTAATGATTTAATGATTAAAATATTTTTTATAATTCTAATTTATTTTTTTTAATAATTAATATAATATCTTAAAATTTTTTTTTAACATATCAAAGGTTGGAACATTTCAGAAACAAAGCTAATTCTTTGTCTACACATATTTTATATTAAAAATGAATTATATTGCGGGTAATAAAACATCAAATTTTTATATACAGAAAATTAAAATATTCCATTTATATATAAATATATCTTTATTCTTTATCACGATGAGAATTACAAATATATTTTTTAAAATTAGAAATATAAATTTATAATTTATAAATAGAATTGTACTAATTACAAATATAAATTTAATAATTTCATATTATTCAAATTTTAAATGTCAACGGGCGACTTCCTAAATTATGGTTAAAATTTCGCAGCGGTCAACTTTTTATACTGCAGCGAGTGCAATATTTTTCAATAAATTTGCCGTGGCGAAAATTTGATGAACTATATATTATTTTCCTCCAAAGTTTACATATTTTGGAATATAAAATATATAAATTTAAAAAAAATTGAAAAAATAGTCTTTAAATATGCAGTTATTTCCCACCAAAAATTCGAAATAATAAAATATATAATTTTGAAAATATATGATTACTCCAAAAAATTAGAAAATTGATATTTTAAGGTATTTTTATCATTATAAAAAAATTATAAAATTAATGCATCATTTTAAATCATATACACATAACATAACTTATGAACTATATTATTTAACTTAATCGCTCTATATTTTCTAATTATCACTCTCTTCTTTAAAATCAATTTTTTTTTGAGTGTTGGAGAGCCAAATATTTTTTTCTCGTGTTGAGCGAGACTCGACTCGAGTTGCTATCAAAGAGGAGATGAACTTTAATAATGTGAACTAAGCGCACGAGCTCTTATTTTAATAAAATTTGTACTTATCTAATGCCACAAATGAAACTGTAGCTAAAGTTGTTGAACTTGAGAATAAGACAAATTGATTGCTTAATGGTCTCCACAATCCACTTCATATTTCTGTCCCCTCCCTCCTCTTATCTTCATCAGTCTTCACCTGCAAACACACACACAGTACACCAAACAACATACTTGCTGCGTCCATGGCATTTGCAGGAACCACCCAAAGTGCATGGCATGTGAAAAAACTGTGTATCTTGTGGATAAGTTAACTGCAGATAATAGAGTATATCATAAAGCTTGCTTTAGATGCCACCACTGCAATGGAACTCTCAAGGTTTGTATTTAAATACTTGAATCTGCTTTGTTTGATATGCACATCTTGGATCCTTAGATGAGGTTTCCACATCTAGGCTGTTCTTGATCAGGGGTGGAACTTAAAGGTTTTATTTGGAAGAAATAATTTTTAACGAAGAACAGCTCCGTGTAATATTGAGTATTAATGTTCATCTAAGGAATTAAGTTTTTGCTGATCTGAAAGTTGTGACATAGAAGTTTCTTCAATGGATCTGCTGTAGATCCAAATCCAGAGCACCTAAATTGTTGAATTAGTGAAAAGTTCAGCTATACTAACATTCTATAAAATTACAGCTAGCGAACTACAATTCTTTTGAGGGGGTTCTGTACTGTAGGCCACACTTTGATCAGCTCTTCAAAAGAACTGGCAGCCTAGACAAAAGCTTTGAAGGTAATTGACAAAGTTGTGTATATAGTCAGATGCATTTTTTTAATTTTAAATATGCAGCGGAAGAATACTTATATTCTTGTACTTATGTTAATCAGGAACGCCTAAGATTGCAAAACCAGAGAAGCCTGGCGACATTGAGGTAAGAACACTTTTGATGTACTAAGAGGATGATTTTCAGGTTAGATAAGCGAGAACTAAGACAACATATGTTGGGTAAATAAACAATTGGAACCTTCTGTTCTTGTGTGAATGACTTTGGTTGCTTTCATACGGCGTACAAACATCAATACTATAATTGGTATAAGAGTAAAGATCATGTCTCCGATATATGTTAGTCATAAGTCGGAGCAATTGTTTGAAGAGGAGCTAACCCCCAAGAAGATAGGGGTTTAGCTCCTCTCTTAGATACTTGGCATTCTCAATTTAAATGGGGTGGTGAGAATCTTCAATTTTTGATGCAGAAACACCACAGGCGAACAAGGTTTCGAGTATGTTTGCTGGAACAAGAGACAAATGTCTAGCCTGTCAGAAAACTGCCTACCCGACTGAGAAGGTATACTCTATGTCATTTAAATGTATCTAAAGAGTTGGGAAGTAATGTAATAGTTCCTTATGAACAATATATTGATATCATAGCATAAATTTGAACAGGTGACTGTGAATGGAATAGCTTACCACAAGAGTTGTTTCAAGTGCAGCCATGGAGGATGCGTCATTAGTCCGTCCAATTACATAGCACACGAGGGGCGTCTTTACTGCAAACACCACCATACTACCAACTTATCAAGGAAAGGCAACTTGAGCCAGCTTGAAGGCGACCATGAGTAGCTCCCGACAATGATCTGATCTTCAAGTATCCCGTTTATTGTCGTGTGTCCTTTCTTCATCGGTATCGATTTTGACTTCCTCGACCCGATTCGGTTTTTTGTTTGCAATCAAGAATGAGTTAAAAGCTTGATAATACAGTTGGGATTCTAGTTCCCTTTTCATGCAGTTTTTCATATTAGAAATTACGTTTTCTGAAAGGTCTAAGAAATATGACCAAATGATACTTTAATCCTTTCACCATGTTTTTTGGGGGGAAAAACACAAGCAAGGAAAAGTCTTAACAAGATACCAATTTCTAGTGAATGAAAAGACAACAAGCCTGATACCGAACTGCAAGTTACCATAAAAGAATCATGATACTAATTCTTTATTGATACATGGGAAACCTGCGGAGAATTTGTCGCATTCGCAGCTAAATACGGAATAACCACGTCATAACTCGAGTTGATATAAAGCATGCATGAGACAATTTTGACATCTGAAGATCGCGAATGGTCATCATAACTTTGATCTGCCTCAACAGCTGGACAAAGATGCAAACGACAATTGTACAAATGATCTTCTTCTGGTGAAAATGGAGACTCGATAAAAGTAGTACTCGAAGTCCAAAATACTGGAGGTCTTGACGAGTCCCCAACCTTTCGGCAAGCAATACCCCCAATGTCATCATAGGACACCAGAAAAATCTAAGCTCGAGGCCTCACATAAACCCTACAACATGAAACAAAAGAAACTATCAGCTTGACTGCCACTGTCTTAGAATGTAGAAAATAAGATTTGTGCATATGCAGTTTTGAGTTATAGCAAAGATCAATAATGTAAGCATATGCCGATGATGAATATCTAAGCAAGTTAAGTCTTTGAATTATCGTCTCATCTAAACGCCTGAGCTTATAAGCAGATTGGAAAATTTATCATTTATTCTCTCACACTCCCTTCTCTTATAGGTCGATTTATTCCTCCTTTTTGGAAGAGTCCATCAGGTGAATTTTTAATGCGCGTGGGGTTGTTTGTTTATGAGTAGGTAGCCATAACGTTGCACTGTCTTCTGGATTTTCTCTAAGATCTTGGGATATCTTGGAAGAATCTGATTCGATTTCTTGAAAGGTTGGTTCTCCCATCCTAATCATTAGTCCAGACCTTGTTGGATCATTAGTGGCTGGAACCACATCTTCATCTTCAGGATGATCGTCTTCCTGAAGTTCGGCTAACTCGAACTGTAGTTTGAGGTTCACTTGATGGAGCCTATTAGCCATCCTTTCGAGTTTCTTGTGATGGTTTATACCGGTGGTCTAAACCCGTTCCTCTTAAAGTTTCCACTTATGGCTAAAGCGTTGAGCTTCTGCCATATGCTTCTGATTCAGTGCTTCCAATTTTTGGAAGTACCACCTGTATGAATGACACTTCGAACATGGTCCATAATTTTTTGAATCGTCTCCTCCGTATAGGTTACAAATTAATATTCAAGATACTAATATTTCCAGAATAAACCTAGACTCTGATACCAATACGAATCGCTTGAATCGCTTTGAAGTAAACAAGCCTAGCAAATTGCTTTAATGGGTATTCATGGAATTTTAAAAAATTAGCTTTGGAAGCAACACTTCATGCTTTGGCATTAACACTACTACCCTCACTTATAGGCCGATTTACCTCTTTTTTGGGAGGGCCTATCAGGTGGATTTTTAATGTGGGTGGGATTGTTGTTTATGAGTTTTGAACCGGGCTATGTTGAATTGGTAACATGGAAGTTAATAATTGACTGATAATATGAAGGATTCATGTTTCCAACTTGAAATAAAAAACTGTGTCCATACTCGTGAAAAAGAAATTGTAACACACAAACCATAGCACGCGAACACATCCAGGAATGCAGATGAGACAGTATAGAGCAACTTTTGTTTACATGGAAACAACAATGTTATTGAAAATTTCCCCTTGGCATTAACCACGTATCGCCGTCACCATCGCCATAGATATTAGAAGCATGAGCTGTACTAAGGCATTTAGAGAGCAGAGCAAAGTGCACATTTATGGAAGTGAAGTGACGCAGAATGTTTGTAGGAATTTGAGTATCTGTACTAAGAGAAAATTTATAACCAAATAAAACAAACTTAGTCAAAAATGAAAATTAATACTAGTCCACTAATGAAAATGAACCCCTTTTATCCTGCATTTCATCTTGGAATTACAATCCTCATATGCAAGGCATGCTTAAAAGGTGTATTAAGCCTTTAACGCATGGTTTTGTAATATCGGGCATGGAACGGTCTAAAAAAGCCGTTTCGTATCAGGAACGGCAACCCGCGGTAAAGTTCCAGGCTAAAATAGATGTATAAATGTAACGGTGATTCCGCGGCCATCACATAACTGAACGGTGATTTCGCGGTTCGAAACAGCGAATTCATGACCGTTGTGGAATATTTATTTAATTTTTTCAACTTTTTCCATTTTTTTTTATTTTTTGCCATTATAAATGTGTCATAATTATCTAATTATTTTAATTTTTAATTTTATAAAACTACGTGACAATAATCGCGACCATTCCATAAAATGTTAATAGAACTGGAACAACAGATTCCCCGACAACCTTCTCCATCGTGTTGGAGAACCATGCTTTAAAGCACACCAGGCAGGGATTCGTTGTTTAGGTGCACTTCGTTGTCAAATGCTTATAAAATCTTCAATATTATGGCTTTTATAGACTCTAATTCAAACTATCCTGAAAAATTTTCTATGCACTCGGTCTTGTCATATTCCAACGCACATATATCTATGTGTTTTTATAGATGTATACATATCTTGATATTTATAGGAGCCGGTATACAAGAATAACCCCGGAACATCCCCAATATGATCTCAATGAATATTCTGACACAATTAATATTCAAACAATAGAGTATCAACCTAATCTGAAATTATAGTTTTAGGGTAATAATTTTTTTTTAGGACACCATCCATCTTCTTTTTTTGTTTTTGCTAAATAAATTCATTCAAATAGAACAGAGAATACAACAAAAAGTAGAGTAGGACCTCTCTCAAAAAGGTAACTAACAGGAATAAAAAGAGACCAAAAGAGATAGTAGCATAAAGTAGGGGACTGCTAAAACATCAAGGAGAATCAAAATTAAACCGTTCCCACACAGGGCATGAAAGCGGAACAACTCCAAAACATTCTCTTCATGAGCCCATTTCGCGAGGTTGTTGGCAGCCTGGTTGCAATCATGAGGGATCCTAGTAATGGTCCAAGTCGGATTAGCTTGGAGCAGTTTTTGAGCATCGTCGATATCAGGAGAGCAGTTTTTGAGCATTGTCCATTCATCGAAAAGACTTTATAATGAATTTCAAGAGCCGTTTAAATTCTGATCGAACCCAAGACTATACGCGCACTTGAAAATGAAATTCTGGTCGAACCGAATGAGATGAGATATATAAACCTTTTAACATGAAATCATCTAAAAGGCCATCGAAACTTAAGATTCTCAAACTTTATTCCGTCCAAATGTTTTAACAGGATTATTTTTTTGATACTACCATCAGGACAATAACCTGGGACATCAATTCTTGATTTAAAATATTCTTTTTGGAATATTCCAGATCAATGATTTCCACCATTCACTAGAACATCAAAATAACCGTTTTAGCAATATCAATAAGACATTTTTTTACATGCATTATTAATTCAAGCCTTGCCTCATATAGCATCAACAAGATGGCCATTTTTTACTATAGGCTTCAGATCAACAATGTAATCATCTCGTAGAAACCCAAATCCAAACATCCCGTTTGCATAGAGCCATACTCTCCCATCGGGATTCTCAAACGAACCTCGATGATATGGGTAATGAGGTGAAAAGGCATTACAAATGCCCAACACATCGAGATCTTCATCATCAGATGATCTCGAACGGCGATCTTGTTCGGCTTGATCAGATTGAGCAATTGGCCGAAGATGCGATCGAGTATCGTAAGTATGCTCCTCTTCGGAAGACAGGGAGTGAAAGCTGTAGTTCTAGTTAAAAATACTTTTTCACAATAAAACCGATCTCTGGAGTAGCTTCCCACGACTTGACACCAAATATAATCATGGTATTCTTTATAGGTCACCAAATAAAATTCAAGCTTTTGTTGGGACCTATACCCTGCAGCGAAGACCAAAAAGAATTAGGATAACATGTTAAAACGTTCCTATAGTGGATCCAGTTCTTAAAATTTTCAGCGACTTATTTTAATCTCTATTGTTTTAAAAAAATTCTCGGTTCAATCCCCCACATTAAGTGGGTCGTGAGAAGCAAACAGAGAGGGGATTGGTTTGGGAATAATTTTAAACTTTAGGGACTAAACCAGGTCTGATTTTATCAATTAAGTCCCATAAAGTTTAAAAACATTCTCGATTGAGTCTCTTTGTTTGATTCTAGCGGCCGACTTAACGTTCTTGACTGAATTCAGAAATTTTTTAATATTTTGGTATTAAAATGGATCACTGAAAACTTTAAGGAATGAATCAGAAAACATACCCAAACTAATGCGACTTTTCAATGTATTTTCCAAAGAATTAGATTGAAGATAAATTTGAGTCGTTAAAATCAATTACCTTCCACAAGCCTTGCAGTGGTCTAGACGGAGTGGGGAAGGGATTCATTATTTTCAGAAAATGTTCGGTGCGCCATCTGCTCACGCGCCGCTGCTGTTCCCTCTGCCTCCTCTCCTTCTTCGACGAGGGATTTCTTGCGAGTATCTCGTATATCTTTGCCATTAACCCATCAGGAGGCGATCTGAAAACAATCTCAACAATCTCATACTCTTCACGTCCACTCCCAGTGTCCAATAGCTTCCTAAACTCCAAAAACTGGCGATTCTCCCGCAACGTCAGGCAACGATCTTCCGATAAATGAATATCCACCAGAATCAATTCAGGACGGCGCAATTTCTCTGAATCTTCGGAAGACAGATCGTTCACAGTTAACGGAAGTGTTTTTATTCGTGTCTAGATAATTCAGCGTCTGCCCATCACACGTAGCTGTAATCCACAGGAACGGTTTCTTTTCCACTTCATATCCTCGACATGTCGATGGCAAAAGCCTGTATCCGGTGATGTAAAACGAACCCCATTCAAAGAGCACGAGTTCCCCCGGCGCAGAGTTTCGCGCACCGTAATAGTTGTCGTTCCAACCGGAATAGTTGTAGTTCCAAAATCCGATAAGGTTTTCGTATTGGTTTAGCAAGTGGAAAAGATTCCTGTAAGAGATTTTTCCGCCGCCCCATTTCTCGATTTGGGTTTTGGAGCCCCACCGGCGGCTGCACTTGAGAAACCAAAGTCGCTCTCGTTATTACATAGGGCCAAGAATTTCTTGGAGGTGGAGGCAAACGCCTCAAGATCCGATTGGTGGAGGAATGAGATAATGCAATTCTGCACATCCTCCGGGAAATCGCTCAATGACAATGGAAAAATCGACTCCATATTAGCATTAAATTATGTTTTACTATGAATACTTGCTTTGATCTTTGCTACAGAATTTATAGGGGATTAGGGAGAACGCAAAATGTGTTGACTTGATCATGTTTTGGTGACAAAATTCAAAATATTTAATTAATGATCCAAATTTCATAAAAAATTATGTTTCAAGACTTTGGCACCAAGGCGAAGTCAGAACTTGGGCACCAAGGTCTTGCAGATTAAAAAAAAAAACAAATAAATTGCACCTTTGACCCTATTCTTTGAGATTTAATGTTATCATTACGCTGTGATACATCTGTAAAAATGAGTTGGTAACCCAACCTACAAAACATGCAGTTGAGCCAGACATTTCCAGCCCACCTGGAAGTCGGTCTAAATGGACAAACTCGTTTGGTTGACAGGTTCCCAGCGTGTAAATCAAAAGATTATTTTATAACATTTTTTGATTAATTAATTGAAATATAATTTATTTAATAATTTTAATTCACTAAAATATTATTTTTAATTTTTTGGCGGGTAACACAACAACCCATCTCGTGTTGGATTGGGATAGTCAACCTGTTTGGGTCGGTTTGGCCATATGTCTACTTTAGTGTCATTTAACTTTAGACGTTTTTAATAACTGATATCATATCATATGTCTATCTTTCACCTAGAATTGAATTGGATACTTCTTTAATTAGGCTAATCACATATTTTTGTTCCTATTTATTTAGAACCAAAATTATTTTGGTCCATGTTCTTATTATTATGTTGTTAGATTTTAGTAATGAACTAATATGATGAATCAAAAGCGTCTAAAATTCATAAGTCGTTGGATCTTTTGCACATGGTAAATAACATGACCAAAATGGTTTTGACCCAAAACCTAAGAACGAAAAATGTAATTATCTAAAAACAACAGGGTTACTTTATAAATTATTAACCAACTCTATTTTATATCATTAATGTATTATAAATACACTCAATTTTATGTGTAGAAAACAATTTATTTTTTCGATGTTAACGGATGAATTATACCAACAATACATTTTATATGGTCAAATAATAAAATCTGAATTTATTTTTTCTTCTCATGATTTCGTAATATCATTATATTTTTTTGGAAATTGCAATTGTTAACTGATACTGATAAAATTGTAAGTAGGTGAAGCAAATAAATTTGCTTGCAAGCAAAGTAATCAAGTCTCAACAAACATTTCTCAAACCAAGCATGAAATGAAAAATTAAAAAAAGAAAAAGTTAAAAGAAACATCCTAGAGTTTGGTACATATTTTACTGTGCGATCATTGTTTGAAAAATTACAGTTTACTTAAGCTAGTTATTGTAATTTTTTAAAAAATTCAAAATAGATTCTTGTAGTTTCAAAATTCATTTTCCGAAATAGATATGCTGATCTTTAAAGACGTCAGAGACGTACCTGACATGCGCCTGAGTCTAATTTCAGTGGAAAGTCTGGATGAGGAAGGTTTCTTCACTACCTTCCATAAAGGAGTATGCAAGATTCTCAGAGGTTCGCTTGTGACAGCCAAGAGATTAAAGATGTCAAAGTTGTACATAGTACAAGGAAAATCTTCTGAGAGCATGAATGATGCAGCAAAAGAAAAAGATTCAACGGAGTTGTGGCACCGACGTCTTGGCCACATAAGTGGAAAAACAGAGTCCTGTCCAGTATAAAGCAGGTTCATATGAAACACTGCACATATTGCTTGGCCGGAAAACAGAACATAAGATCCTTCAATGGTTCACCTCTTAGCAGAGCCGAGAAAATTTTACATCTAGTGCACTTGGATATATGTGGGCCGATGCAAATATCACTCGGATGTGTGAGATATTGGATAACTTTCATCGATGATATTCTCGAAAGATTTGGCGTGTGGACACTAACACGAAGGACCAAGTAGCGGAAACATTCAACAAGTTTCTAAACTTGGTTGAACGACAAACATACATAAAACTTAAATGTATTCGCACAGATAATGGAGGAGAATACATTGGATCATTTGACGAGGTATGTAAAAAGAACAGAATCCGACACCAAATGACACCGCCAAAAACCCCACAACTCAATGGATTAGCTGAAAGGATGAACAGAACCTTGACAAAAAGAGTCAGGAGTATGATATCACATGCGAAATTGTCTAAGGACTTTGGGGTGAGGCCCTGGTTGCAGCAACATCTGTGCTGAACCTCTCACCATGTGTTCCTCTCAATTATGATGTTCCAGAGCAGGTGTGGCAAGGAAAGAAGTTTCTTATGATCATTTGCGTGTATTTGGATGTGTTGCTTACATTAATGTATCGAAGGATGAAATATAGAAGTCGGATGCCAAAACAAGAAAGTTCATATTTATAGGCTATGGTGAGGAACAACTCGGATACAAGTTTTATAATATAGATCTCAAAAAGCTTATAAGAAGTCATGATGCCGTATTTCAAGAGAATGAATTCTTGGAGAATGCTAGAGATGAGAATTGTGGATCTGAAGAAAATCTTGAATAGTGGCCTTCAACGGTAAATCCACAACCTGTTGAAGATGAATAAATGCAGAACAATCATAAGGAAGTTCCACCTGACGATGAGGTTCGTGGTCACAGTGAACCACCAGCTGAAGGTTACCATACCACACGTTCTAGAAGAGTAGTGCGACCCTCAACCAGACATTCCCCGAATTAATTATTATGCTAACTGACAGGGAAGAACCATGTAGCTTCGATAAAGCTACGACCGGTGAACACAGCGATAAGTGAATGGATGCCATGCAAGATGAAATACAATCTTTGCATGATAATGATACATTTGAGCTGGTGAAGTTGCCGAAAAACAAGGAAGCTTTGAAAAATAAGTGGGTGTTCAGGTTGAAACACGAAGAGAACATTAGTCGATCAAGATTCAAAGCTAGGATCGTTGATAAGTGTATTTTATACACTTATATTTCTTCTTATTTTACATGGTTTAGTGCTAGTTTTCGATCAGAATTACGCTTTTGGTTTTGTTCTGTTTTGTCTTGCAGGAATCCAGGTAATTACATGATTTGTGGACTAAAAGGGTGCAAATGGCGGATTGAAAGGATGAATTGAAGTCAAAAGTCTAAGGTTTCCATCAAAGCATCAGGCGTAATTACGCCTGATTTGTGGACTAAAAGGGTGCAAATGGCGGATTGAAAGGATGAATTGAAGTCAAAAGTCTAAGGTTTCCATCAAAGCATCAGGCGTAATTACGCCTGATTCAGGCGTAAAGACGCCAAGGCCACGACATTTCAAAGTTTGAAGAATTACGTTTGGCGTAACTACGCCTCATTTAGGCGTAACTACGCCAACGCTACGGCTTTGAGATTTTTGAGAGGCGTAAAGACGCCATTTTGTGGCGTAATTACGCCAGTCACGTGGGAAGCCACATTTTTTGACACATCAACAGGCGTAGTTACGCCAGTTTTGAGGCGTAATTACGCCAAAGGAGTTTCGGTAATTTTTGCTGCTTTCCTTATCTGATACACGGGATTTTTAAAGAGGGATTTACCAAGGGACGAAGAGTTATTCAGAAATAGACATTGAGAGTGAGAGAAGAAGGAGGCTAGGGTTGAAGAAGGAGAAAAATATTGACGACGGCTCGGAGCAAAAAGTAGAGATTTCATCAAAAAGACGGCGGCGTTCATCGGAGAACGAAGAATAGCTTCTACATCGTTTTTTATTTTCTAAACTTTTATCAGTTTTTATGGATTATTTAAACATGTCTATGTGTTTAATTCATTCTAGCATGAGCTATTTCTATTTTCTAGGAGACGATGTAGCTTGTTTTGAAACTACGCTTATTATGAATTGATTGAAGTATTTGGATTTCCATATGGTTTATTTATGTTTTCCTGTTCTTAATGCTTTTAATCTACTGGCCATGGATTGAATGATGTTATATTTGTGATCTATCACTCGAGAGAGGGGTTGTGAATAGGAAAAAAAGGATTCATATCGTGGAAGTTATATTGTTCGAGAGGCCTATAACTCTATAGAAGTCGTTAAAGGAATTACTGCGCATTTACAATTGTTTGATAATTGATCTTAGATAGAGATATCAAGATTGATGTTAGATGATTACTTCTGCTTAACACTCGAGAGAGGAAGTAGAAATAATAAAGAATTCTCGGCTAGTAAACTAGGAAAATCCATAACATTGAAATCAAGGAATGATAAGTGTAGTGGATGAACAAGTGAAATCGTACTCCTAGATTCGTCTCTAAGTGATTTCTTTTCAACCCAATATTTGATCATCGTTAGTTAATTGATTTTATTATTCGCATAAACACTCAACCATTCGATTATCTAAATAAAGCAAAGATTATTTTAATTCAGTACTTAGATTTAACTATATATTCAATCTCTGTGGGTTCGACATCTTTTATACTAAAACTTGACTACCGTGCGTTGCGGTAAAGGATTTTTATTACGACAAGTTTTTGGCGACCTGACGATGAGGTTCGTGGTCACAGTGAACCACCAGCTGAAGGTTACCATACCACACGTTCTAGAAGAGTAGTGCGACCCTCAACCAGACATTCCCCGAATTAATATATTATGCTAACTGACAGGGAAGAACCATATAACTTCAATGAAGCTACGACCGGTGAACACAGCGATAAGTGAATGGATGCCATGCAAGATGAAATACAATCCTTGCATGATAATGATACATTTGAGCTGGTGAAGTTGCCGAAAGGCAAGGAAGCTTTGAAAAATAAGTGGGTGTTCAGGTTGAAACACGAAGAGAACATTAGTCGATCAAGATTCAAAGCTAGGATCGTCGTCAAAGGTTTGAGTCAGAAACAAGAAGTCGACTTTGAAGAGATTTTCTCACCTGTGGTGAAGATGACATCCATCCGTATTGTGCTGGGGTTAGTAACAGAGCTCAATCTGGAGGTAGAACAAATGGATGTCAACCATGGAGCCATGGAGCAACCAGAGAGTTAGCAGAGAAGAGGAAAGAGGACCTTGCGTGCAGACTAAACAAGAGCATGTACGGTCTCAAACAAGCATCGAGACAATGGTACAAGAAGTTGAATCTGTGATAACTCAACAGAGATTAATGAAGACTACTGCAGACCAGAAAAATCTCTGATAATTATTTGATGATGCTTTCTGCTCTATGTAGATGATATCTTGATTGTTGGCAAAGATGCATCTGAAATCAAAGGCCTAAATAAGCAACTAAGCAAGACCATTGCAAAGAAGGACGTGGGGCCAGCAAAAAGAATTTTTGGCATGGAAATCCGGCGAGGCAGATATGCCAAGAGACCTGGTTGTCGCAGGAGAATTATATTGAGATGGTACTTCAAGGATTCAGCATGAAGCAGGCAAAAACGATTGGTTGTCCTCTTGCCAATCACTTCAAGTTGAATTCACATCAAAGTCCTTCTACAGAGCATGAGCAAGAAGAGATGAGAAATGTCGCATCTGCTTCAGCAGTTGGAAGTCTGATGTATGACATTGTATGTACTCGGCCAGATTTAGCTCACTCTGTAGGTGTAGTGGTAGATTCTTTCAAACCGGAAAGGAGCATTGGACTGTAGTAAAATTGATATTAAGATATTTACGGGGCACTTTTTAACACAGGCTGAGTTTCGAATGATCCAGACTTGAGCTAGTAGGCTACACAGATGCAGACATGGCTGGAGATGTTGATTCTCGAAAATCAACATCAGGGTACCTGATTACATTTGTAGGGGGGAGCTGTCGTGGCAGTCAAAAATTAAAGAAACAACAATGAAGAATAAGAATGAACAGCAAAGAAAAATGACGCCGGGAATTTTCGTGGTTCGATCGTAAAATAATCTATATCCACGGGAGACACTAATATTAATCATAATTGTTTGAGATACAAAGCAATACAAACCGCTAGAAGTCAATCTTGTTCACTCCTATGAATTCCAATGAACACTTTCTTGATTTCTTCCATTGCTTTCAAAATCTCACATTGGTTTTTTTTTTTTTTTTTCAATATGAATGTACCGAAAGTTTCTTCCAGGAAGTTCAACCCCAATCTGTGCATTTGGCCCTCTTTATATATGAATGATTTTGTGTACCTCTTCAACAGGTTACCAGTGGCAAAAATGAATAACTTCTAGTCATTTAGAGTTACCAACTCTGACTGTCATCTCAACGGACTTCAATGACTTTAGTTGATTTTCAAATTGTGATTTAGTTTTGAATACTTGACAATTAATCTAACACTATCGTTGAGAAGCACGTAGTATTTGATACTTTTGTGTCGAGTTAATTTTTGATGAAATAGAGTATTTTGTATAAGAAAGCGCAATTAAATATATGAATGGCAAACGGAACAAAAGAGTGATCAAGGTTAGCTTGCCTCGAAATTGTTATGTTTGGCGATCCATTTGGTAGGGGATAGCATCAGTCGAAATATACATATCTGCTCAGTGGATTGGCAAAGAGTGGCAAGCCTTAGGTAGTAATAGGATTGTGCCACATAGTTATTTGGCAAATATGTTAACTTATAACGTCATGATGAAGGGATTCTGCATGATTGGAAATGTTGAGAGGGCAATGGTTTATTTGACGAAATGCTGAAGTTTGGGACCCCATCCTAACATAGTTACAAATTACACAATCATTAATGGGTATGTTAAATGTGGTCATCTGGATAATGCTACGAGGTAGATGGAGGTGATGATGGAATCTCCACGGCTAGGCTTGCCCATGCGGAGTTAAAATGAAGGGCACCCACCAGCCACATCATGAGATATAGCGTAACTAAGAGTAATCCCTCCACACTTGAATTTAGTTAGTGCGCAATTACCAAGGGGATTTCTTCAATGGGGGCTTCGTAGTTTATTTATGAATAAGGTGATTGAAATCAGTAGATGGAGAAAATCACCAAGGCCGTCTAAGTCAGCATCACTCTGCACATCTATGAGCTGAAGACCCTTCCCACTGCACTGAAGCTCGAGGTGAGCCTCATCTAGCCATCGCAAACGACCTGCCAATGGGTAAAAAATGCACCAAGATTCTGCTAAGGTGATAGGGCCATTCCAATGCTTGCATCGGGCAAGTCCTGGTGCAAGATGGACTAGTATATCTGTATATGTGTGTGTATATATATTGATTGAAAATAAAAAAAATTGATTTACATCCGATCTCAAATCAATCTTAATAAGTACTAATTCGATCAATAATTTGATGAAATCCAGTTCACCCCTATCTGCGATGTTTTCCTGGAAAAAATATTGATCGATTAACTAGATTTGTGAAATGGTTGAAAGTTTAAAAACATTGTAATACTGTATGACTGGAAAACATATGTATTTGTGTATGTTGGTGTATGAACGGGTCCATGTAAGAACTTCTGCTGAATGACGAAGGTATTGCCTGCAAAATGGAGTGAGAGAGGAAGTTCAGAAATTTCGACTGCACAGAATGCGAGGAGTTGGATTTAGAGGTCGTTTTCATAGAAACGATAATAAGGGATGAAGGTTTTAGGGGCCTAGAGTATAGAGTTAAGCTGGTGAAGGACAACAATTCTTTGGGAAAGAAGATGGAGGCTGATGTTCTTGAAATTGATAGGAAAGGGAATGGTAGAAAAGTGGAGACACTGAAGGGGCAACGGTGATAATTTAAACAGAGCGTGAGCTGAAACTCAATCAAGTGGAACTAAAGTCAGAGGATTAAATCTCGGGGATTGGCAATGAGAGAGACGGCCTGAAAGGCCCACATAGCGGCAAAGGGAGGAATGACGTTGAACAGAACATGGCTAATGGGATACCCTGAATCCAGTGGTTTGCAAAAAAACGATCTTGGAACTGGCAGAACGAAATGGGAACCTCAGTTGCCGCAGTAAAGATCCATTTTAAAATGGATTTGTAACTAAACACTGATTTCATGACCGCTGAACGGAACAGTGATTGTGAGAGCTGGAACATCGATTTCACAACCTGGAACGTCGATATCGCGGCTTGGAATGGTCATTGCGGAACATTCTTAATTTTTTCCAAAATTGTCAACTTTTTTCATTAATAATTTAGTCCAGATGATTATGTTTATTTTTAATTTTATCGTTCCCTGAAATATCAATGGATCTAGAACAGCGATCTCCACGACGCCTTCTGTGACCGTGTTGGTGTACCATGGATATGGTAGCGCTAGATAACAACGTGGAGGGCATGGTTTTAGCAGAGAGAAGTAGAAATGATGGATTTAGGGGATCGGACCTCATCACATTGGTAAGCTTGATAAAAGACTCGATATTTGAGTGATTGAATATTTGTATGTAGATGATCAATGTTAAAAAACACATCCTTATGTGGAAAATGCATAGAAGCTAGAGTCTACAATTTTATCTTGAAGGATCATATTGCTCTTTAAATGTTGTAACTTTTAAGTCTTTGGAGTATGGAGTCGAGGTATTTGAAGAAGAAAGCCAAGCATTACAACTCAGCAGTGGGTTGAATTTGATGGCAAAGCCCAGTTTACACTTGAATATCTATGTAGACATGTTGTCTTAGGTACTTCGAGGTCATAGAATTTTACTAGTTCAACTTGTTTTTCTCTACTTTCATGCATCATCTTGGTTGGAGGAACAACTGAGCAATCATTGTTTCAGTTCTGTAGTAATTTGTTATTTAGTCTGTTGACATAACATGTAAATTGTTTAGTGGTTAAATCGTCAACTGGAAAAATTTCCCTTTACCCTTTTTTCTGCAATCCATTGTTGCTGGAAAGCGGCACCCATCGCTCCGAAGGAACAAATGCACCCTTTCAATGTATAGGTGCATGTTTTCACGAAATGATGTGATGAAAATGTGTCCTTTGATCGTATCTTCATGTTTCTACAAATATAACTCCCTCGTATAAATAAAAATTACTTGATATTCAAATAAAAAACATAAAAGACAGAGAGAAAAACAAGATCAAAGTGCAATTACATATCATATTCATATCTTGTTCTTAAGGAAGAGGGTTTAAAACATTTGTGGTTGTGAGGCTTCTGAGTTGTAGTGCTACTATTACAAGCAATGAGTCATTGTATTTTGGGAGAAGATTATCGTATTCCGTGAGTGTCCGGGCAAAATCTTCTTAAGGAGATAGTGTTGAACAGTAGCCTCAACCCAAACATATTTCTGTAATGTTCATATTTTCCTTCCCACTACAACAACGATGACAATGAGATCATTCCAGAGTTGAAGACAAACAAGGTACCCAACAATTTCTTAGTAAGAATGATCCGGCTCTAAATTATACAGTGCAAAATCTCGCTAGACTGCAATCAAATTTGGTGTAGAATCAATAAAATGTTTCTTGATCCAATAGTCTGTTTAGCTTATTCTCGAACAAAATTTAGTTATTTCAGGAGGTTCACTAGATCAAGATTAGCTAAAGCTCACACCAGTGGAGCTCTCTCAAAAAAGGATTTATCCTATAACGTGTATGATAGAAAGACCAATCCTGCAAAGGTGGTGTGACACCCTTACACATACCACATACACATGAGTCATATAACATAATATTTAATGGCAGCAAAACTTACAATTTCATATCATCCAATCAATACATTATCGTCATATAATTTACAAGGCATATAGATATATGTATGCCACAAAAATAACCAATGTTACCCCTCATACCCAACCAAAACATATACAATATATGCAATGATGAGCTGGGGGGAAGGACTAGAGTCAGTCGGCCGACCTTGGATCCATAAAGTGAAAAGACAGTAGAAATACTTTCTAAAGTCGACTTCTATTCACGATCAACTGAAAATATGAAATGATGAAATAAAAATAACAGTAAATTCTATATGCAGCTTTTATCTACCAAATCATAAGAAAGTTCATAGTTAAAATCTCATTAACTTACAAGTGGATTTGTAGGAATTTAGAATGGACAATTTTAGCTCTACATGTTGTTATTTACCTTCATTCATTTGGAAGCTTATTTTAGGGATTCTAATATTCAACTAGGAAAGTAAGAACCTTCATAATTTTTACATACAATTTCGAACGTGAAGAATCTTACCAACATTAGCAAAGAATTTAAAAACAGAAGGCAAGCTAAATTAATGCATCTGTAAGCTAATTCTGTATTTTATTGCTTACTTTATATTAAAAGTGATATGAAGTTGTATTTTATAGTTTTGTTCAAGATATATACTAATATAAAAATATATCTAGGTGACAATAATTGGTTTCTACACTCATGTCCATTTTTATTTTCGTTCCTATGTTTAACACATATAGTTTTATTGAAAATAGTTATGCCATGATGCATATGCCATGATGCATATGCATAAAAATGTAAAGTTTCGGGCCATAACATGTGATTTTTATGGCTGGCAGCCATGCCTTCATTAGCTAGTTCTCATACTAAATTAATTTCTCTGAATGTTTATGCATCATTTAACCTCGGAACGATGTCTTGAAGTTTGTTGATGCATCCCGAGATTCATACTCGGCATGGGAAGCATATGGCTCTACATTTATTCTTATAAATGTCGGCTGTTAGCTCATGGGCATAGCCCAGCTGGTAAGAGCTCACATCCAATTTGGAGAGACTCGAGTTCCAGTCCGGCAGTGAGCGCAAAAATATTTGCCCCCCTCTCAAATAAAAAAAAAAAAGAAATCTGTCTTTTGATTATATAACTCGGAAATTTTCGTATTTTTAAATGACAATATTTCTGATATTATTCCCACTCATGTTTTGAAATACAAACTCTTGTGACACCATATTGAGTGCAAGTAACATGTTAATGCACAAGGAGAAGGTAACTTTGCAATGGATAGCACTGGGGTTGCAACTTCCTGGGAATCAAAATCCTAAATCGCTTTTAGTTGTTAATTTATTTATTTTTCTTCAAATCTTGAAGGACAAAATATAGTTTCTCGTTTTGTTAATTCAGTTATTTCAATTATTTTGGTTAATTCGGTTTTTTTTTCTTTTCGAAAGCTTTTGAAAGTGGTTCGATTGGACAATACTTGGCACTTTGGGCCTTGTGGCTGGTTGGTCTTAAATGGAATTCATGCACTGTGGCCCAAATAGGAAACAACGAAATGGGCTGATGGGCAACTACTCTACTTTAATCTTTAATAAAATGAACTATCAAGCCTTTGAGAGTGTTGTGTGTGTGTATATATATATATATATATTATATATATATATATATATATATATATATATAATATATATATTTGTTATCACAAACTCATTAGTATCCTTTACATGCACAGACAATAAAGATTCCGAAGGTTAAGTATTTATTTTTTCATGTCATACTCGTTGGGAGCAAAAAAAGATAATTCTACCGCAGGACCTTGTCCCAGCTGACATTGCACTCATTTGAGTACTGAGAGATCTTAGGTTCGAGACCTTCCACTCCCCTTTCCACCATTCCCCCAAATATAGTATGAGATTGTACTAAAAAAAAGGAAGATAATCCTAATGCAAAATTTGAAATTTCACCATGACCAAGATTTTAGTAAACATGATTTGTTAATAGCCTAATTTATCCCACAAAATAAGGGTATACATATATCTATATATGTAATACAAAATGAACGGGGTAATACAAAAAATTTGAGGGAGAACATTTACCCCCATTGCTTTAACGTGCGTCCGCCCATAGATATGTCGAAAACATAATAAATGGCTTTCTATGATGGCAGCGGCCGCCAGCTGAGTTATAGCATTTTTTATGAATAAGAAGCCAAGGGATCGTGCATCTTATTTCTTTTTTTATTAATTTATTGACTATACTATTTGTTAATATACTCTCTTCTATTGTTCCCACGCATGGCCTGCAAAAGTTAACCTATGATATTGTTTCTGAAGAGCATCATTGACTTATTTTCATTAACTATCCTAACACCAAACTTTTTATTAATAGCTTAACATTTAGGAAAGATTTGCATATCTCCGAAGGCTAATAAATAATATATGACATGCAATCCCTTCATTTAAGGACAATTTACGTACAAATTGGAAAAAAAACATGTGTCAAATTATGTATATGAGTAATTAGTTTTTGTTTTAGTACATACCTATACTACACTGTGAATATTAGAACTGTCAAAATGGACCAGGCCTGCAACACAACTCGCCAAATAGGTAGGTTGGGCCAGCATTTTTAAGGCCCGCCTATACGGGCTGGCCCAAACGGGCCGCGGTTTTGGCTTAAAAAAAATTGTATTTCTTTTTTTAGGCTCAATTCATAGATAAAACTCAATATCACATTGAAGCATTCGATCTGCTATATCTTTTCACTTGGTCTTGTTTGAAAGTTGCAACAAGTATTTCAAAATTGAGTAAAATACTGATTTACTAATCAAGTTTTTTTAGTAGCAGTGTTAATATCTAGATAAAACTTGAAACATTTTCAGTATTCTCCTAGCATCAGTTCCAGGTTCGGCAAGTTTAGTTGAATTTTTTTTTTAAGTTTCTTTAAAAAAAAAATTAATTTTTTTTATAAAAAAGTTAGAATTAAAAAAATATATTTCGGCGGGACAGCCCACCCCAACCCGCGGCCAGCTTTGGGTCGGGTTGGGCGGGCTGGCCCGTTCTGACAGCTCTAGTGAATATGAGAGATCTCGACCCGTCTCCCCTAAAAGAGTGGTGTCACTTGGGCTAAATGCTCTTGGCATATGAGGAACGGTTTTAAACCTATATATAGGAATAAAATAAATAATTTTTAAAATTTCATGAATACATTTCTAAATATTTAATTTTATCTAAAATATTTTATGACTATTAAGGAGACAAATTTGCACACGTTTCTCCAATAATTGCTACCATAATTACTTGCTAAGTTTGGTTATGTTATGTTCTTAGGATTTTATCTTCATCTTAGTTAAAACTTGTAGGTATGGGTGAATCTTGACATAACGATAAAATTATTGACATGTGACCTGGAGGTCACAGATTCGCGGAAACAATATCTTTATATTGCAAGGGAAATATTATGTGTTAGATCTTAAGTGGCCTAGCCCATCCCGTACATTACATAAAGAGAATTTCGTGTATCGAATTTGCCCTTATTTAAAATCTGTAGACATAAAATTAAATATAAAATTCTGTTGGCATTTAGCAAATGTGGGGTTTATAAGGAAAAATGATAAGACAAGGAAAGGGACAAAAATCTGAAGCACATGGGTTGGAACAGCACACGTGTATTAAACTTATTCCTCAAAGCTTTAATGCTGGTCCACGTGAGTTTTTGACATTTTTTCGATATATGTACAAATATAAAATTTTCAAAAATAAAAAATTTAAAAGAAAATAAAAAAATAAATTTTAATAGACAAACAAAAAAAAAAAAGAAAATTTCCATTAATATTTATAAATGTTAATCTTTTGAACTTTTTCATTATTGGTTTTGCAGCATTTTCTCATATATAAGTTTTGAGATGGGCTGAAAGTAAGATTTAGAATGAGAGCAACTTATTTATTGTTTGGTAGATAAAATTCTTTAAGAAGCCAAATTTAAATTGTGATCATGAAAGATTTTAAATTCATATTTTAATTATATCTTAGTTTTATAGTTTTTTTTTTTTTTTGAAAAATTACAATTGTTTCTCTCTCTTTTGATCTATAGTTTCAACAATAACGAATGAACCTCATCTAATTTGAACAATAACTACTAGGTCTCTAAGTTACGGATTCGTAATAGTTATATAACATACAGACCCCATATAGTTTGGCTGGATGAATAATATATAGACATCCCTTAGATGAGGTATATATTATTGTTCAAACAAAAGAGGATCCATACGTTATTATTGAAATATATACTCAAATCAAATATCTCGATCCAAACACAATTTAAGATTTTGTCATTTTATAACACGGTTAAAATCAATAGATCCACTAGGACTTGTAGCCCATTGCATACAAATGCTATAATGTTTTTTTTTCCAATTGAAACTTTAAGTATTTTATATTTTCCAGCATGTCCTATAAAAGTAAAAAATAGTAAAAAAAGAAAAAAGATAAGAAAGATTATGTGTATGGAGGTTTAATTGTTAGTTGCACTTGTACTATAAGCCTAAAGAATTTAAAAATGTTGCACCTTATGGACCAGGAAAGATGGAGACCAGTAAACAAGTGTTAATAGATGGAATGTGCTATTTACATATATGCTTTGCCAGTTTGAAATTGACATGATCATGGTTCAATCACCATCGATCGAGCCATGAGCAAATACATACAACCAGCAGGAAAAAAATAAAAAATCTTTCGGATAACGTTTGTTGCGGTCTGCGGAGAGCAGTGTATATATTGTCTATTTCATCCAGCGTTTGAGTTGAACTATACAATAGTTTGAGTTATACTTCGTTCTATTATCTTTTCAATTTATTATCTCATTCATCTGACGAATCAAGTAGTGTCTTATAGTATCCGTTATACGACATTTTTTACACTAAGATTTAAATCTTCATCCATGGTCGAAAGCATTGAATTTAAGTTCAAGAAATTATATGATAGAGATTTAAACTTAGTTATAGATCCAAGATTAAACTCTAGAGTGTGTCTGGAAACAAGTAGG
Organism: Haberlea rhodopensis; assembly: GCA_907163345.1. Lineage (NCBI taxonomy): Eukaryota > Viridiplantae > Streptophyta > Magnoliopsida > Lamiales > Gesneriaceae > Haberlea > Haberlea rhodopensis. The sequence continues at coordinate 6,404 of CAJQUN010002309.1, read as the reverse complement.
CTGTCACTCTGAGAACCATAGTCCTCTTAGTGTGTGGTGTAATGTGTTAGGTCCACTCTCACATTTATTATTCAGATGCCTTTGCATTATTGAACCCACCCTCATTCATTGGAATCCAATCTTTTTTTAGATTGGTGCATGCTGTTAAGAGTACATGAGATTTCAACTCAAAAGTAATTGACAATGAGTGTAGTAATCCACATATCTTATAAAAAGCTAACAACTAACTTCTAGCTTTCCAATGTGGGACAACTCTCAACGCACCCCCTCACATGTGACAATATAAGTCAAACACGTGGATTGATAACATGAGTGACTGTGAGCATGGAGACGAAACATGAAAAACATGCTCTGATGTAATGTTAAGAATACATGAGTTCTAACTCAAAACCAATTGATAATGAGCGGAGTATCTCATATATCTTATAAAAACTAACATAACTTCAAGTTTTCCAATGTTGGATAACTCTTAACACATGACATGTCACGGTGCTTGTAAAATATTAATTTGAGTTATTTAATTATGGATTTGATATTACAAAATTTATAGGCTTCTAGGCAGAGGTTACTCAAGATTTCTTGATATAAATTTTATTCACCTAATATTTTGTACAAAAAATGTGTTTACATAAGAAAACTTTTGGTGTGGAAAAACTTTTCTTAGAGAATGATATGAAAAAAGCTGTTTTATATAGAAATATATGAAAACAAGAGCTAGAAGCCAGAAAAATCTGGCTTTCTACGCTTTTGCTTCGTTTTTGGAAGTTAGAAAATGACATCTTATGTTATCAGTCCTAACAAAAAAATTGCTCAATTTTTGGGAAAACCATTGGAAAACCGACATTAATAAAACACCTTGAGCCAAATGTCTGGGTATCAAAAGTGGCTCATCTTTTACATCTTGAATCGAAATTTGTAGAGAAAGAGTTTGGAATGATATGATATTTATATAATAGCTGGGTATTTTTAATGAGAATTATAAAGTAAGATGGGAGAAAACAAGATGGAAATTATATTCTTTTGGTAGATATATGTACTAGTTGAGTTATATACACGAGCTAGTGAGAATTTACTTCACCGTGGTATTGATAATAAGCATGCCTTATGTGGTTGTAATATATAGTTTACCCCCTCGTATTTGTCAAATATAGTTCAATGTCTTCCTCTATATTTTCAGAGTTTTTTGGTTTGTCGTGGCGAAAAATACCCTTGTGTAGCATGGTTTTGCACATACTCACAAACCATATGGGACGTGCCGTATATTTTCAAACCATGGGGAGATAGGTTGCACCAAATCGAAACCACGTGAGGTTTGTTGCATTTGACTGAAACCACGTGAATAAATTATTATATGTAAAACTATATGAAGTTGACATTTTAAAATTATTTATGTGCATTTTATCCCCTCAAAGGTACAATTTATATTACATAATCTTGCTCAATAAGATTTGGTGGGAAATGATTAATTTTTCCATTACAAAATTTATAAAAGTTAAAAAAATAATTTAATGATAACAGATGATGTAGAAATGGACCATTGGTATTGTCGATGGGCAAGCAAGCAATAGAGTAGGCAGCAAATGGCATGTGCATATGAAAATAGGCTCCGGGACCAGCTGACTCGCACCATACCATCCTATGTGATATTTTCATCAAGTCTTCGAAACAGGTGATACATTGTCACTTGATTTAGACTTATATGATGTCCATATCATAGATGAAATCAAATTTTTTGAACACGACATGGTGTGCCATATACAAAATAACATGCATCATACACGTATTTCTCAATTTATTAATGTCATATTTCGATATCAGACCCACACGAGCATAATTGCATAATGAAAATGATTGAACCGAATAGCTACAAGTGTGTCCAGGCCATGCAAACGCGACTTATAATGGACTTCTGTAGCAACTACTTCATATATGTCGTCACTTTACGAAAATGGTTACCTCAAATAGCTATAGTAGTCGATTCAAACACATTATAAACCATTTCAAATTTTAATTTTCAACAAATGTGGGACGAGGATATTGCGATCACCCCCCTTCGAAACACGATATCCTTGTCCCGGCCTAAACATCGATCCACAAGTACAGAGAATCTAGATGTTGCTCCCGTGCATAAAACATTTGCTTGGCTTTCACGTATGTAGCATTTTGTCCCGCAGGGACAAGAGATGCCTCTCATTTACGTAACATTTTGCTTTGCATATCATTTATCTCTCAGTGTTCCTGCTGGCTCTGACAAACTATGTCACATCGCAGGCCTAGGTCCTCTTAAGCGCGACTGGACAATAGGCTCTTGTAGCAACTATTTCTTATCTGTCATTACTTTATGAAAATGGTTAATCCAAGTTGTTATATAGCTCATTGTAACCAATTATTAACCATTAAATTTTTCATTTTCAACTATGTGGGACAATGATATTACTAGGAGTTAATTAAACAATCCTCACGCATCGATATGAGGCTGGGGTATATTATAATTCATTGTTATAATTGATGGCATTAGTTGAAAGAAGATAAAGAATATGTGAAACAAAGTGTGACAATTATTGGGAGAAGAAAATTACATTATATAATTAATCATAATAATATAATATTATGTTATTTTAGATGACGTTATTAGGTAGGTGACAGACAGTTAATATATTTCGAATCAATACTTATCCATACTTCATGTGAATTTTCTTTATTTTCTATTGAGGTGATCCTAATTAGGTGTGATTGACCATCCTTATTTTCCCACAAATGATCAAGCATGGAATCAAGTAAAAAAGAAAGAATTTTCATGCCATTTTTAAATGTGATCTCATTACATGTAAGGGCTTCTGTTTCCAATTTCTTTTCTTAATTGTGTTTTGACTAGTGTAAAATTACTTTTTCATTTAATTTTTTCTTAGTTATTTGTCATTTGGATCACCAGATTTTTTGACGGCCAAGATTCGATGCTAGCAATCAAGTCTTTGTCATGAGAACAGAGCCTTTAAATTAATGACATTGTGCATTTAGCGTAATTATCATTTTATACGCTCTTCCAAGGTCTTATACTGTATCAATATTAGCTCATGAGATGATTCATGCTTGGTGAATGATCCAATACAATATTATCACATCGGCTAGTAAATATCCCATTTAATAACTTGTTTAATGTCGCCAAAAAAATTGAGCTGCACTTGATCCAGCCTCCAGGTTCGAACTTCCGGGTTTATAGAACATGGAGTTAAGCTAGTGGTAAATGATAGGTAGTCTATTCTTAAAATATCGACATGCTACACATTTTCTTGTTTTCTAGCTGAAAATTGATTTAAATAAAATAAAATAAATTTTAATTTTGTCAAATAGACATGTCTCGGGGTACCTATATTACATTCACATTTGATATGGAATTCGATTTTTGATGGATAAATGAGACTTTATATATGACATGAGACTAGTGACATCACTTGCAAAAATAAAAAATAAAATATTACCCTTAAAAAATGAATAAGAATTACATTTTCCTTCCAAAATTACAGTTTACCCGTAAAAAATTATATTATCCCCCATTAAATTACAATTTACCCCTTTGAAAATAATTTTTTTGCCCTCCTCCTCCATTTTTTACGTTAATATTTTTTGCCTCCAAACAAAAATTCTCGTCCACCACCTTTAATGCATCATACTTATTCTGGTTAATAAGAAACAAACGAAACTACGTGTCAATTTTCAACTTCTGTATTCTTAAACATCAACATTAGCGACTAAGATCTCAAATTTAGGATATACATAACCAAATATAATGTAGTTACCAAAGCTTTTGAGTTGGACTTACATGTATATGGAGTTGTGGGTGTGTAATTTGTGTTGATAGTACTAGTTCATCATCATCACCCATCTGTGCATGTTAAGAGAAGCACATGATGGGCCTATGCTTTATATGTACCCTTGAGTCTAAGCTGGCTTCTGCATGTTTTTGCCATTCTCTCCCTCACAATGGGCCAATCTCGCATTAACTCAATTTTGACAGCATCTACTATAAACCCTTCATGAAAATTAGGTTTCTGATTGGATCTAGAATCTTGATTTAGACAAAATGAATGTGTTTCGAAATATGTTTATATTGATTATACTTCCTTTTGTGATTTTAATAAGAATAGGTATTTACGCTTTTCTGTGAAGCTATAATTGTCCATACTATCTTCGTGATAAAAATCTTCGAGTTGAATGTTACCACCACTCGTAGCTTTTAATAGTATTGCATGCACTCGGTCTTACAGTTTTTACTAGCGTCCAAGTTCACATGTTCAATTCTAAAATTTATAAATTAGCACTGTTATTAGAAGGAGATTGTTAGATTTGGAGACAACCTACGCACTCTATGAAAAACAATCTCCAATCCTTTGACACCCCTTAGGAGTAGGAGGTCTCAACCACATATAACTTGGTGCCGACCTACTTGGTAATTCTAGGCTAATTAGCTGAGGTCATACATCTGTTTGCCGACCTGCTGAGCTACATGACCATCTGGGCTAGGAACACGACCGTGAAGATGCCGACCTGATATTGATTGCTGACCTCATGTGGCTGACCTGCACCACTTGGCCGTCCTGAGGTGTTTGGCCGATGTCCCATATTCTTAAAAGCTCCCCTTTTGGACAACGTGCTCCATGTATGTGGCCAAGCTCTCGATTTACCGAGATCATATTGTTTGCTGATGCACTATTATCAACTGAGCACTTAGGAGTATAACCACTTTCGCATATAGAATCGTATCTTAGTGACCGAATCCATTATTTATGGGAGCGAGATCTCCAGAATTTGATTGAGTCAAGATCTTCATGATCTGGTCATCCTTATCGAATATGCGAAGATCGGATGAGATTTTATCATATCTCAAGCAGATTTAGATAAATATGGAAGGAATCTCACGTACATGGTAACTCTTTGCCTATAAATATCAGGTTTGATCGCCACTTTTATTCATTCAGAACATATATTTGCTTACTTTACAGCACCTACATTCCATATCCTCTCGCTTTCAGGTCATCTTGAGAGCAAAATTCCATGATCGTTGCCACACATTAAAGAACATGAATGTAATGCCTCACCTCTTATTGATATTTTGATGTCATTGCACTTTTTGGTGATATCACATTTAAACTCTCCCATTCTCTCAGTCAATTAAAGTTGTTATATTTGGATGAAATTCTACTTTCTTTAGATTTTCATATACTTTTCGAACACCCAAAATGCTCTTTGAGCAATCCCCAAGACGTTTCCCATCTAATTGGACATGGTCTCCTGATTATACCTGAAACTTAAAGATCTTACTTACAGTTCCTATACCGTGACAATACGAGGTTAAAATTCAATGAAGAAGCTATTTTTTGGCTGATTATATAATCTAGTTTTTTTTTATAAAAAAAAAAATTTTTGATTCCATCTTGGTTCTAACTGAGCTCGAGTTAAACCTCGTACGGATTGATCTATTATTTGAATCGAGCTAGCATCATGATCAAACTCAAGTGGAGATGGAGCTCCTAGTCTTTTCATATTTAGTTCTTTTTTTTTTTTTATTGCATTAACAACTCGATAGCCATGACTGATTCTGACTCGCTCTTGAACTTGAAAACTCATATGGGTTCGTAAGTTGGGCTCAACTGTGGGTGTAAACGAATCGAACATGTTCACGAACTTTTCGAGCCGGCTCAATAAATATTTGACTCGAATTCAAAATTCTCGAATTTGAGCCGAACTCGAACATGTTCGATCTTTTTTCGAGCCGAACTCGAGCCCAAATTACTTTGTTCGATAGTTCGCGAGCCGCTCGCGAACCTTAATATTTATTATTAATATGATTATATATTAAATAAATATATTTCGAACCTTTCGGGTATTTATTTTCGAGCAATAATTCGAATAGATCACGAACATGTTCGAACATTTTTGAGCCGAATTCGAACTCGAACTTTGATTCGAGCCGAACTCGAGCCAAATTTTTGAAACTATTCGAACTGCGAATCGAACTCGAATATAACTATTTCGAGCCGAATTCGAACCTTAAATTTTTTGCATATTCGGCTCGATTCGATACGTTTACACTCCTAGGCTCAACTCACATGCAACATAGCTGGCAGTGATAAAATTCATGGCTCAATTTGGCATAACATTCAATGTCAATGAGAAATCACATCTCATACTTCTTGATACCCCTAAAATAATCGTTTGACACGTCATGAGGACACATCAACATATTTCGACATGTCATCCTATTTTCCAAGTCAATGCAGAGAGCCTCGATTTTACTAACTTCCCCGGACCCTAAGTTAAAACGAAAGGAAAAATAAATGAAATAAATAAATAAGATATATAATATATGTATATATTGATTATTTGGTGGTGAAAAGAGGGAGAGG